>JAQJVL010001940.1:47380-133904 GCA_035578905.1 Stictocephala bisonia | reverse complement strand
CCCCAACCTTGGAAAGGGGTGGCCACCCCCAAACCCCAAGCTCGGAAAAGGGCGTATGTGTTATATCACCTAGGAAGTCCGGAAGTATCATCCCGGAAGTACCATCGTGGAAGTCCGGAAGTATCATCCCGGAAGTTGACCGGAAGTGGACCGGAAGTAAACCGGAAGTCCGGAAGTATCTTCCCGGAAGTGTCATCCCGGAAGTGGACCGGGAGTAAACCGGAAGTAAACCGGAAGTGTCATCCCGGAAGTGGACCGGAAGTGAACCGGAAGTGGACCGGAAGTAAACCGGAAGTCCGGAAGTATCTTCCCGGAAGTGTCATCCCGGAAGTGAACCGGAAGTGGACCGGAAGTAAACCGGAAGTCCGGAAGTATCTTCCCGGAAGTGTCATCCCGGAAGTGAACCGGAAGTGGACCGGAAGTAAACCGGAAGTCCGGAAGTATCTTCCCGGAAGTGTCATCCCGGAAGTGAACCGGAAGTGGACCGGAAGTAAACCGGAAGTCCGGAAGTATCTTCCCGGAAGTGTCATCCCGGAAGTGGACCGGAAGTGGACTTGGAGTACCTATCTGGCATTACATGTTACATTATTTCGTGTCTGTCACCGATCATTGAGTGTTACGTAACATTTTCATGTCTGTCTTTGACTCAAGGTCGGGCGTCTAGACACCAGGTGTTCACGCAAGGTTGCCCGCCAAGGCGGTCGAGGTCCGGTGTCTAGACGACAGGTGGCCTTTCTCGAGGTTAACCGCTAAGGCGGACGTGGTCGGGTGTCTAGACGCCAGGTGTGTATGCAAGGTCGTGTTGCGTAACCTTTTCAAGTCTGTACATGCAGACGTTCCTTCAGAGGCTTTTGCACTGACATTCTACCGACCATACAGGGTGAGTATCTACGTAATATGTTTGTGCATGCTGTAGACCTGTAGCTGTTTTGGCGGGAGCCGCCATCTTGGATCCGGCCGCCATCTTGGATCCGGGGCCGCCATCTTGGGTATTTAGTCGTAATTAGGGTAATTAAGAGAAAACCCCATTAGATATCGGTTTAGGTCATTAAAAATCGATTAAAACCCCATTAAAAATCGGTTAAGGTCATTAAAAATCGATTAAAACCCCATTAAAAACTCTTTAAGGTCATTAAAACCCCATTAAAAACTCATTAAGGTCATTGAAAACTCATTAAGGTCACGTGACCTTCCCCCACCACCGACCTGCTCATGGGGCGAAAACTCCTCATGGGGCGTCTTAGGATCGGTGTATTCATACTACTATTAATAACTGTTTTAGATGCGTATCAGTATAGTTTTGCAGGAATTCAAATGATGATAAACTAAAATTATTTTCTAAGAAATACTGCAATTTCACAGTGAACTTAATGTGTTTGTGTTATTCCTAATTATAAAATATACAGAAAAATATTTTTCGTAATCTTTGTCGATAAAATCGTTGACACATTTATGATTAATTAACAGTAGGTAACTAATAAACCCCACAATCAAATGAATTGATGATTGTAGAGATTTTATTCAAAGATAGCACATTTTAGTTTGTAAAAAAAAAAAAAAAACAAAAAAAAACAAAAAAAAACAGTATATTAATAAAAAAGAAGAAGAAAATAATCTTAAAAGGATCATTTTGTTACACATAATATTGAAAATATTAGTTAAAATATCACATACAATCATAAATTTTGTATTTGTTAGATATAAATAAAATCTAACGTGTTTCTACTGTTATTTTGAAACTCCTGACTATAGAACATGAGGTAACTATTTAAAGTTAAATATTAACCTGAAAAAACGAATTTTAGCAATATAACTTCTGAAACAGTCGTCCTTTAAAAATAAATTAATAATAAGAAACATTGCACAGTTGTTATTACTTATTTTATTTCTGTTAGAGAATTTAGTTTTATTTATAAATAAGAACTCTTCTATAGTGTCCTTAAATTGGTGATTGCATTTAAATATTATTAGAAAAGGCATCAAAGGCGACAGGAAATTGAGGTTTATGAGATGAAGTCGAGTAAAGTGGAGTTAGTTGTCTGGAAAATTCTACTCAGACTTTCATGATTTTCTCTCTACTTTGTGTTTGATTAAAGTAGTTTTGAATATTCACTGTCTTGTCTATTAACTATAATTAAATTTGTTTAAATGTGTTGTGATTGTTTTAGCTCTAAATAATTGATAATTAATTCTAAATAAAAATATCATGAAGTTATATAAAAAATAATTATAAAATAAGACGCACAGTATTAGACAATATCTTATATTGTTTAAATATATTTTAGTAATTATTTTTTGGTAGGACAATACTGCTCCAGAGTATCTTCAACACTCATTATGTAAAAACAAATTATATAGATTGTTCTTCGAAATTTAATTGGATGAGTCATAGCACCCAATATTTTAATTTTATTCAAGAATATTTTTATTGATTCCAAACATTAATGTTAACTTTAAATAATTTAATAAATTACAGTGTTGTATTATGCTAACTTTAGTCTATTACTGTAGATAATAAATACATCTTGAGGGAGTACCTTGTTTCGAAGTGTTTTCCAGTGTGGGTAAGTTTGTGGATCATTCTATATCCTGGAGAATATCAATTTTATTCATTCAAACATCTCGTATATCAATGCTGGCATAGCATTTTATCAAATTAAAATTAGTCTTTTATAATATGATTTAACTTTAGAATAAATTAAATAATAATAATTATGACGCATGTAATACAAACAATGTTTGTCAAACACAACAGATTATGTCTAAGTCAATAAATCTACAAGAATGTTGCGTTTTGTTTAGCTAAAAAAATGTTGTATGCATTTTCTTCGTTATAACATGCTTTTTATCATAATGATTGTAAAAACAGAATACAGTATTTAGTTTTAGTACAAAAGAAGTCAATAATAGATATTATTTGTGACGTTATGCTTAAACTGATACTACTTAAATGGAAAAGTAGAATACAATAATTGTTGCTATGTGCTAGAATATTTGCTACATAGTGACACGAGAACTCACTGCTCCATGGCACCTGATGTGTTGGTCCTGTATCTTGAACACGGAAAATGTTTGTCTATTCATCTTTGGTCAATGGTATTAGTTTACCATTTTGTAAATGATCTCAAGAGCGAGTATTTGGGAGTGTATTTATGGTATGGGGTAGGAGAAGTTACATGTAAGTGTATTCGTTTTGGGTGCTTGTGAGAGTAAGTATTTATTGTTGACTTATGAAAGCTATATGAACACTTATAATGCTATCGAAGGCGTGTTTATTTTGTCTTTGTATAAGTGACTGGACTCAGTCTCCACTAAGGCCTTATTGGTGTCTCTTTATTATTGTTATTATTAGATATTTTTATTACAATGCTGAACTTTTTAGTTAAATAAAGAATTATTATCCGTTCACAATTTTTATGCAATATATGTGAAAATTAAGAAGAAGATTATGAATTGAAGTTTAGTACGCAACGTACGTTGGCTATTGTAATATCAATATAATAAAAATTAGTGTATAAATTAGTATACAAACTTCATTAACCCAATCAAAATTCATTCTTACTGTATTAATGTTGTGTAAAATTGGTAGTAAAAATAATTCTATACTACCAATCTACACAGTGTCAATTAAAATTACGAAACGCATCCCGGAATAAAAAAGAAATCAAATTCTATAGTTTAAAAGATTCACAAAAACTCAAAACAGCTGCCCCACAAGGCTACGGCCACACTTGCGTCTTAATACACTGGATGCTCAGCGTCTTAGTTCACCAAAATGTGGCCACACTTGACCATAGCTTTTTAAGACGCTAGTGTGGCCGTAACCTTGTGGGGCAGCTGTTTTGCGTTTTTGTGAAGCTTTCAAACTATAGAATTTGATTGGTTTTTTACTAAGTGTGGCCGGGGTACCACCTCAGTATAGTTTTTTTTAACCCACTAGTGTTTACATATCAGTAGAGGGGAAATGGGGCTCCAAAAACGTCCCATGAGGAGTTTTCGTCCCATGAGCAGGTCGGGGGTTAGGGAAGGTCACGTGACCTTAATCGATACTGTGATTTGACTTTGATTGACTTTGATTGACTTTGATTTGATATTGATTTATTTTGATGGCGGCCGCCACCTGCCGGATCCAAGCGTTATTGATTGTTTCGGAGAGTGGGGAAGCCACCTGCCGGATCCAAGCGTTATTGATTGTTTCGGAGAATACCCTCGGGGGTTTCCGGAGATTGTCGGGAACCTTCATTCCCTTGTTATACTATATAAAATACACTATTAGCCTCGTTATACTATAAAAAATGTACTCTTAGCCAAAATGCACACTATTTACAGTCTGGGTTGGACTAACCCGGGTTAGCAAAACGTGGGTTATTAAAGCCCGGGTTAAATCAACGTGGGTTAATAAAACCCGGGTTAATACAACGTGGGTTAATAAAATCTGGGTTAAATCAACGTGGGTTAATAAAACCCGGGTTAAAAACATGGATCAATCATACTAAGGAACTAACAAAAGAGTTATACTATATAAAATGCATTATTTTCTCTTACACTCTATAGTAAATCTATACTCTATGGGACAGACTTTGAAGCACATTCCTTTCCCCGCTGCGGAAAGTGAATGCGTTTCTGTCGCTAAAGCCGACCTTCTTCTTCTATTTACTACCTCCTGCACTCTTGTGCTCTCATCCATCTTCTTACGGAATCCCGTCTGGTTATTTCCTGTTTTTATGTTTTCATGTTTTCCTGTTTTTCTGTTTTTATGTTTTTATGTTTTCCTGTTTTTCTGTTTTTCTGTTTTTCTGTTTTTCTGTTTTTCTGTTTTTCTGTTTTCCTGTTTTCCTGTTTTCCTGTTTTCCTGTTTTTCTGTTTTTCTGTTTTTCTGTTTTTCTGTTTTCATGTTTTTCTGTTTTTCTGTTTTCCTGTTAGTAGATAATATATATGGGCGAATCATCCTCACTTTTCTGCCCTCTGTTTGGTCGAGAGCGGTTACGTGACCAGATCAAAGATGACAGCCTTTCCCTTCTTATACTATATAAAATACACTCCTAACCTAACCTTTCCTCCATTATACTATATAAAATGTAAAAAGATGGTGGTCTGTTATACATGTACTTCAGGCGACTGTCGGCTACCTTCGTACGCTCTTCACCCGTCGGCTACCGGTCTGGCGCACACCCAAATGCTACGCTCTGATTGGTTGCCTCCCTCACACGTAATCTTTCTCACACGTACTGTTAGCCTACCTATTTAAATTAATTTTTTATTTAATTTTTCTCAATATTTTGTTTAATACACAGTTAACATCGCTCTTACCTTCATGTACTCATCTACGGCTTCCTTTAACATACATCGTCACCTACCTATACTTCCGTTAAAAATACCTAATCATTAGGCAACCTCAAATCCCTACTTAACACTCTAGACAACCCGCAATACACGTTTTATTTAAAAATTAAGGAACAGATATAATAGGTGATGACGTCAGCTCCCGCACTTTAGTATTACGTCACAGATTTCAAGGTCACGAGGAGTGTGTTTTAAAAAAACTTCTTGCACAGAACAATTTCTATTTCCAGAAATTGTTCTGTGCAAGAAGTTTTTTCTCTCTCTTTTTTTTCTTTTTTTCTTTTTTCCAACTTTATTTACAAATAAATATTTTACAAATACATATGTTACAAAAGTAAATCTTAAAACTAAACCGCAGTGTTGACTACTCTCGTTCAGTTTATCTCTGTTTCTTCAGTTAACGGAGCTGTGAGATCTACTACTGGATATTCCATCTCCGGTAATGTGTTGTCATCCTCTCCATACAGCATATCAAGCAGTCTGTTGTAAGTGTCCCGTTCACTAGGTTTCCAAAACAAGCTTTTAAAAAGTCTTATAAATCTTTCTTCAGAAAGCTTGATTTCGGAACAATGACATTCGGATGGAATTCTCCAAATTTGTTTGACAAATATACATTCAGTAAAATGTACTCCAAAACTTTTTTCAACTGTCTCTGTAAATTTCTTTTTAAACTTTAATTCCTCCACTTTTTCTGCAATTTGACTCATTTCTGAAAGTTTCTCCTCATCACTGGAACACCATACTGATTTTAACAATCTAATTTGAAACATAATTATTCTCAAGTCGGTGTTCATTGTAATGGTGTTTTCTGTGTGAGTCTTCAAATCAGAGTGACTAGGTGTAGGTGTACAACTCCTATATATACCCTCAACTAGGTGTGTGGTGGGGGATGCAATTTATTCCATTTCCTACTCCCTTCCATATCTTGGTCCCTTTCGTCTTTGTCTTCTGATAACATTTCTATATTTAGAATGTCTTCCATGTTCAAGTAGTTGGTGTCCATAACAACCAATTCAGCAGAGCGTCCGGAAGAACGATGAATGTAATCAAATACAGCTGAAGACAATCGTTTCAACTGTTCACCATGACGATTTACATACCATTCCAAGTATCTCTTTAAGGTTCTTAAGTTTACTGCTTCTCCGTCATAAGTCGGGTCTTGTACATGGCTAAGCTTTTTATCAAAAAACATCGAGTGTGTATCAAACATTTTAGGTGTATTCTTAGTTACGTAGTCTAGATTTACAGCATCTGAGGGTAAAGATGGAGGTGCAAGGTTTCTCAGCAATTTTCCCTCCAAATCGATGTCACCATCAAGATGAGTTCTTCTTAAAGAACTTTTTTTAACAAAGCTCATAGTTGCAGCATCTGAAGACAAAACAGGGTCATGCAAATCTCTGATAAATTTGTTTCCAACCGTGTAGTGCATGTCAGAAGTTCTTCCTAAACTATAATTCTGTACGTATTGCATATTAGCAGCATCGTTTGGTAGTTTTGGAAGAGAAACATTTGTAACGCACCTGTTTTGTGCATCATAACAATTTTTGGTTGTAGATAATAATAAACAGTTATTTTTCACAAATCCGATACTTGCAAACCAGATGTTTTCTTACCAACTTGATCGTACCGTCCGAACTTATCAACACTCATGTTGCTACTAACTGCATAGTAAATACAGCACCTTATTTATGAAACCCAAAAGTAGGCCAAGGTCACGAGGAGTGTTTTTAAAAAAACCTTCTTGCACAGAACAAATCATTCTATGCAAGAAGGTTTTTTCTTATTTTATTTTACTATCCCATCTACATCACACATGACCAACACTGCCCATCACGTCCCCTCTGGTTTTTGTTACGTAGATTGGTCGTTAATTGTAGTAGGGATAGGTACGACAAAGGACTCGAAGTCACAGTAAATAGTGAAGGGTACTTTATGGGTTAGTGTGTAGTTTTTAAAGGACATGTATTTTTCGTCATCAGTAGGAAGTCTGGTCTTTTGTGCACCGTGTGGTGAACAAAAAGGTAAGTGGTTAGTAAGTCTTTAGTCCAAAATATGTGTAGGCAGTAGTCACAGTAGTAATATGCTTTATTGTGTTAAGTCAAATGAGCTAAAAGTCGGGATAAGTTGGTAATTAGGCAGTAGTGAGTGGTCGTGTCAGTAGTCAACAGTAACAAGTTGATGTGATGAACTCTAAATTTTTCTTTTGTTATTCTTAGTGGGTAAATTTCATCTTTTCAAAACCAAATACATTTACAGATAAAGCAGGGTTCAATTTTTCAAGGTAAAATCCTGGAAAGGTCAGATATCAAGCAGTAATGTGTGTTCTCTTCTTCATTCAATATCAACAAGTTAACGTGCTTGCGATTTTTCAGTGTAGTCGCTCTTATGACATGTATTACCTCATCTTCGTACCCAAAAACATTTATAGACAGAGATGGATTAATTTCTTCAAAGAGATCTAAATCTGTAATCTTAACTGGGTATTCAATGCCTGACATGTTGATTTCCTGCTCAAAATGTTTGTAGTACTGCACTCTGTAATGTTTACTCCCGTCATGTCCATGTAGTGCACACAAAACAGATCAAAGAAAACATTTATTGTCCGTGTTTTTAATATTAATTATTCCTTTAGTAACTGCCAAACTTTTAGGGGTGGGTATGTAAGAAGCTGCTACAAGGGGTTGGTATTTTACTATACATAAGTCTATCTGTTCAACATTGTTTAGTTGCCAACCACTTCCGTCTCTGATGTACTCCGTCATACTCTCCAGTATCTTGTCACGGGCTTCCATAAAAACAGTTAAATAAAGACTAAGGTTTTTTTCTAAGTACTGTATATAAGTAATCTTGTGGAAAACCGTAAAGAGAACGGTAGTTTGATGAAAAGTACTACGTTAACCAAGTAAATTCTCTACTACTAATGGAAAAGTCTTGTTTGTACAGTATGCGGTCATTTTTGTATACTAAGTAGATGTTCTATCAAGTCTTTTGTGCTGATTAGGTGGGTGTTTTATCAAGGGACAGTGTGTTTTGTAAAAGGTCTTTCTATTAAGTCATGTTTACAGAGTATGTGGTAGGTCTATCATGAGTTATGTATGTTAGATAGGTGGTCGTAAAAAGTCTTACGTGTTAAGAAAATTGGGACTGTGACACCTACTCGTTACGTCTATCAACAGGACTGTGTAATGAGTAAGTGGACCGTCTAAAGTATATAAAAAGGCTAGGTGTGTGAAATATCAAGATTTATGTTAGTTTGGTACATAGGTCGTCCACATGTTTTACGTAAATGGATGGTCAATCAAGAGTTTTGTGTGTTTAGTATGTGAGTGGCTAAACATAGGTATTGTATGTACGGTGTGTGGTACGTATATTGGGTAGATAGGGGTATATCAATAGGAATGTTTTATGGTAGTATGATGGAATATTTAGTCATGTCTGCACAGTGTGTAGTTTGTTTATCATGATTTTTTGAATGTTTGGTAGGTGGCCCTTCAAAAGTCTTATGCTTTGGGAAGGTGGAGTGAGTGTCGACAGTTCTGTTTGATGAATGGGTGTGTGATCAAACAAGTGTTTTGTGTGTATTGAGTAGGTAAGTGGATAATCAAACGTCTTCTATGTAGAGATGGTTAATGAACAACTACCATTACATTACATGGGGTGAGGGTTTTACAAGTTATAAAGACGTTAACAGTATTATGCATCATTTCTGCTCAAAATTTACTACGTTTTATACAACTGGTAGTAAGAAGAGAAATTGGATTAAAATGTATACAACAAGAAATGTATACGATACCATTATAGATAGAAGTTTCAAAGACAATTATGAAGGTGTATGTCTGAGTGTACAAAATCAATTCCACAGTGTTTCGAATTGTGCATTGCAAAAAGCTTACCGTTTAGCTGCTTTTTTGAATCAAGGTCAGAACTGCAGTGGTGGTGGGGATAAGGAAACGTATAAATATGAGAGCTCCTCACAAACAATGCATCAGTATTACTCAGAGCTCCGAGGAGACGACATATAGTACAACAGCAAAGAAGCAGTTTGGCATCGCAGCAGTCTATTCAAACATTACTTGAACAGTTCAACGCAAACTCCAAGTCATCCGTAATACCAACAAAGCGTTGTTCAGAATTAAAGGAGCAGAAACATTACATCGTACATCAAATAAGAAAACTGGACACCTCTGTGGGAGATGCAATTCTGGTTACTTTAAGCGATGCACCATACAATTCTGGTGATGTGCCAAAATTTCAGGTTTTTCTACCAAAGCGTTTTGTTAATCTTTTACAAAACGAAAATCTGAGCAATATACAACCAGGGATGCTCTACTTGGAGTCACACGGAGTTAGTGGCCACAACTCTACAGAACTCTCTCTTCATATGCTGACATCTTCCTAGATACAAGAGTACATGGAAGCATCATCACTCCAGATTAGTTTTAAGCTTTAATTATTGTAAATATATTTGTAAATAAAGATGAAAAAAATAAATAAATAAAATAAAATAAGAAAAAACCTTCTTGCATAGAATGATTTGTTCTGTGCAAGAAGGTTTTTTTAAAAACACTCCTCGTGACCTTGGCCTACTTTTGGGTTTCATAAATAAGGTGCTGTATTTACTATGCAGTTAGTAGCAACATGAGTGTTGATAAGTTCGGACGGTACGATCAAGTTGGTAAGAAAACATCTGGTTTGCAAGTATCGGATTTGTGAAAAATAACTGTTTATTATTATCTACAACCAAAAATTGTTATGATGCACAAAACAGGTGCGTTACAAATGTTTCTCTTCCAAAACTACCAAACGATGCTGCTAATATGCAATACGTACAGAATTATAGTTTAGGAAGAACTTCTGACATGCACTACACGGTTGGAAACAAATTTATCAGAGATTTGCATGACCCTGTTTTGTCTTCAGATGCTGCAACTATGAGCTTTGTTAAAAAAAGTTCTTTAAGAAGAACTCATCTTGATGGTGACATCGATTTGGAGGGAAAATTGCTGAGAAACCTTGCACCTCCATCTTTACCCTCAGATGCTGTAAATCTAGACTACGTAACTAAGAATACACTTAAAATGTTTGATACACACTCGATGTTTTTTGATAAAAAGCTTAGCCATGTACAAGACCCGACTTATGACGGAGAAGCAGTAAACTTAAGAACCTTAAAGAGATACTTGGAATGGTATGTAAATCGTCATGGTGAACAGTTGAAACGATTGTCTTCAGCTGTATTTGATTACATTCATCGTTCTTCCGGACGCTCTGCTGAATTGGTTGTTATGGACACCAACTACTTGAACATGGAAGACATTCTAAATATAGAAATGTTATCAGAAGACAAAGACGAAAGGGACCAAGATATGGAAGGGAGTAGGAAAAGGAATAAATTGCATCCCCCACCACACACCTAGTTGAGGGTATATATAGGAGTTGTACACCTACACCTAGTCACTCTGATTTGAAGACTCACACAGAAAACACCATTACAATGAACACCGACTTGAGAATAATTATGTTTCAAATTAGATTGTTAAAATCAGTATGGTGTTCCAGTGATGAGAAGAAACTTTCAGAAATGAGTCAAATTGCAGAAAAAGTGGAGGAATTAAAGTTTAAAAAGAAATTTACAGAGACAGTTGAAAAAAGTTTTGGAGTACATTTTACTGAATGTATATTTGTCAAACAAATTTGGAGAATTCCATCCGAATGTCATTGTTTCGAAATCAAGCTTTCTGAAGAAAGATTTATAAGACTTTTTAAAAGCTTGTTTTGGAAACCTAGTGAACGGGACACTTACAACAGACTGCTTGATATGCTGTATGGAGAGGATGACAACACATTACCGGAGATGGAATATCCAGTAGTAGATCTCACAGCTCCGTTAACTGAAGAAACAGAGATAAACTGAACGAGAGTAGTCAACACTGCGGTTTAGTTTTAAGATTTACTTTTGTAACATATGTATTTGTAAAATATTTATTTGTAAATAAAGTTGGAAAAAAGAAAAAAAGAAAAAAAAGAGAGAGAAAAACTTCTTGCACAGAACAATTTCTGGAAATAGAAATTGTTCTGTGCAAGAAGTTTTTTTAAAACACACTCCTCGTGACCTTGAAATCTGTGACGTAATACTAAAGTGCGGGAGCTGACGTCATCACCTATTATATCTGTTCCTTAATTTTTAAATAAAACGTGTATTGCGGGTTGTCTAGAGTGTTAAGTAGGGATTTGAGGTTGCCTAATGATTAGGTATTTTTAACGGAAGTATAGGTAGGTGACGATGTATGTTAAAGGAAGCCGTAGATGAGTACATGAAGGTAAGAGCGATGTTAACTGTGTATTAAACAAAATATTGAGAAAAATTAAATAAAAAATTAATTTAAATAGGTAGGCTAACAGTACGTGTGAGAAAGATTACGAGTGAGGGAGGCAACCAATCAGAGCGTAGCATTTGGGTGTGCGCCAGACCGGTAGCCGACGGGTGAAGAGCGTACGAAGGTAGCCGACAGTCGCCTGAAGTACATGTATAAAAGACCACCATCTTTTTACATTTTATATAGTATAATGGAGGAAAGGTTAGGTTAGAAGTGAATTGTATATAGTATAAGAAGGGAAAGGCTGTCATCTTTGATCTGGTCACGTAACCGCTCTCGACCAAACAGAGGGCAGAAAAGTGAGGATGATTCGCCCATATATATTATCTACTAACAGGAAAACAGAAAAACAGAAAAACATGAAAACAGAAAAACAGAAAAACAGAAAAACAGAAAAACAGGAAAACAGAAAAACAGAAAAACAGGAAAACAGGAAAACAGAAAAACAGAAAAACAGAAAAACAGAAAAACAGAAAAACAGAAAAACAGAAAAACAGAAAAACAGAAAAACAGAAAAACAGAAAAACAGAAAAACAGAAAAACAGAAAAACAGAAAAACAGGAAAACATAAAAACATAAAAACAGAAAAACAGGAAAACATGAAAACATAAAAACAGGAAATAACCAGACGGGATTCCGTAAGAAGATGGATGAGAGCACAAGAGTGCAGGAGGTAGTAAATAGAAGAAGAAGGTCGGCTTTAGCGACAGAAACGCATTCACTTTCCACAGCGGGGAAAGGAATGTGCTTCAAAGTCTGTCCCATAGAGTATAGATTTACTATAGAGTGTAAGAGAAAATAATGCATTTTATATAGTATAACTCTTTTGTTAGTTCCTTAGTATGATTGATCCATGTTTTTAACCCGGGTTTTATTAACCCACGTTGATTTAACCCAGATTTTATTAACCCACGTTGTGTTAACCCGGGTTTTATTAACCCACGTTGATTTAACCCGGGCTTTAATAACCCACGTTTTGCTAACCCGGGTTAGTCCAACCCAGGCTGTAAATAGTGTGCATTTTGGCTAAGAGTACATTTTTTATAGTATAACGAGGCTAATAGTGTATTTTATATAGTATAACAAGGGAATGAAGGTTCCCGACAATCTCCGGAAACCCCCGAGGGTATTCTCCGAAACAATCAGTAACGCTTGGATCCGGCAGGTGGCCACCGCCATCAAAATCAATCAAAATCAAATCAAAGCCCATTAAAAATCAATCAAAATCAATCAAAGTCAATCAAAATCAAATCAAAATCAAATCACAGCCCATTGAAAAAAATTGATTAAGGTCATTAGAACCTCATTAAAAAAAACTGACCTAGCCGACTCGTCGTGGGGCGAAAACTCTTCATGGGGCTATTTCGGAACCGCATATCCCCTCTACTCATATCTAGTTAAATATATTAGCGTTTGAGTATGGATGTGTGTAAAACTGCAAAAGTAATTAGTGACGTTTTGCTCGTTCTTCGTTTGAGGAGACGCATAGAAAGAAGACGTTACTGGATTCATCCAATAATTCAAGATAGAGTAAAATTAATCTACTACATAATAAACTTAAAGAGGACCATGCAAATTTTTGGAATACTATTTGATGTCTGTGAAGTCATAAGAAGATCTACTCTCTAATGTGGCCAGTGCTATTAGTGGAAGAAACACTCGTTTGAGAGATTGTGTTGGGGCTGAAGAAAAACTATTAATAACTCTTAGGTAAATTAAGTTTTGTTAGTTAGTTCATTAATTACTATTACTATTATTTACAGTGTAAAAAGGGAGAGGATAGGTTCTACTTCTTCGCTTTCAACGTAAGTAGTGTCAAAACAGGCACGCTGGCTCAATCGATAAAAGTGATTTACTACTTCCGGTCAGCTGTCAAAGTTAAAGGGAAAAGAGGAGCTGAGTGACGTCAGCTTGTGACGTCAGCTGATGACGGGGACAGTGACGTCACTGTGACGGTAACATTGACGTCATGAGTTTCAAGGTAATTCAAAATATGTTTAAAAAAATATCTTCCATGAATTGTTTCATTGTATCGTATTCGTTTTTGAATTACAAAATTTTTTAATCAAGAACGAATACTATTGTAAAGAAACAATTCGAACAAGATCTGTGTGTGGGAATTGTGAGGGGAATTTTGTGGTGAGGGAATTTTTGTGAGGGAATTCTTGTTAGGTTGGCAACAATTGAAACAATAAGAATGAATACGAAAGAATGTTGTACAAAAACTATTTGCTAGTCATGTTTTGATAATTACAAAATTTGTTTCTCTCTTCTTCTTCACTCCCTCTCCTCATCCATGTTGGTGGTGGTGGCGGTACATATTCCAAGTCTGAACGGTAGTTGTTGTTATTTGTTGTTGAAAAAACATGCAATGTCGCGGTGTAACCAGTCGCTAGCAGATCTTTAAATTCCTCGGTGAATATTTGCAGATCGTGCAGAGTCGATAAATGACCAGTGTTGTATATGATAGTTTTCATTTTAAGAGACATGATCAATGGTAAAGATTAGCAGAACGTAGTCATAACCCAACAATGACATCAGAACAGCTTCAACATCAGAAGATGTAGTGCTGCTTACCTCTTGTACTTGAACTGGATTATTAATATTACCATCTAATGCAATTTCAACATTCTGTACATAATGTGTTGATGTAGAAACTGTATAATCTTGGATAGGAGAGTCCATGAATATCGAGCTCGATGTGCACTGTTCAAGAGCTGGACGCGAATTGATGTAGCGCTAGCATGTCTGCTAGGTACTCGGACTCCCTCCCCACCACTACCATGACCCCCAACACTACCACTATCCCCCCACTACATCACTCCCTTCTTCTTTCACCGATCAAGTTCATTTTCTGAAATACATTGTTATTAAATTGAAACAAATACAAGTCCCAAGGTCAAACATACATTTGAAGGTTGTACAAATCATTTTTACAATTAACTAGAAAAGCTTGAAAAAACGCAAGTCCCAAGGTCAAACATTTGAACTTTAAAAAAAGCAACACGGCAGCATATGTTTCCATATTCTGTCGTGTTGCTTTTTTTTCTTTTTATTTCCTTTTTTATTTTATTTTATTCTTTTCTTTAAAACTTTGTATATATATATATATATATATATATATATATATATATATATATATATATATATATATATATATATATATATATATATATATGTGTGTGTAACTACTCTGTATTGTACAAAGTTTCAAAGAAAAGAATAAAAAAAATAAATAAATAAAAAAGGAAATAAAAAGAAAAGAAGCAACACGACAGTATATGGAAACATATGCTGCCGTGTTGCTTTTATTAAAGTTCAAATGTTTGACCTTGGGACTTGTGTTTTTTTAAGCTTTTCTAGTCCATTGTAAAAATATATATTTTTATATGTATATAATATATAAATATATATATACATATAATATATATAAATATGTAAAATAAAAAAAATAAAATAAAAAAATATACAAAAATATGTATATATACATCGGTTTAAATAATTTTACAATCGATTAGAAATGCTACAACCTAACTATGAGATAACTACAGGCAACAAACTTTATACAATTGACTAGAAATGTTACATAGAAATTACAGTTGATTAGAATTGCTACAAGACAACTATATGCAAATTACAAACTTTATACAATTGGCTGGAAAAGTTACATAGAAATAATACATCCATCATTCGTATTTGACGTGCAGAGTGAGTTCAGTGGAATTGTTTCCGATTGATCCGTGGGATACAAGATACAAGGATCCAGGGTTGATATCTCGCAAGTCTTCATTTTGTAGAAGGTGAACAAATCGTTTTGGTAGAAACACTTGAAACTTAGGTTCATCGCCTGTAGTGAAGGGTGCATCGCTGAGTGATACCAAAATCGCTTCTCCGTGGGTTGTTTCCAGTTTTCTAATACTGTAAATGATGTAGTGTTTGTTTTCATTGAGCTCTGAACATTTTCTTGACAGCAGAAGGTTTGACTTCGAGTTGGAGTTGAATCTATCAACTAGTGTTTCTAGAAACTACTTCGATGTCATCTTTGTTAGCGGTGTCATGTGACATGTTACCTCCTTGGAGTCCTGTAACATACTGCTGCTGCGGGCGAGTCACTTCCTCATATTTATACCCCCCTCCATCCCCACCACCACCACTAACACATATGGCTTTGTCCACCAAGTAATTAGCTAAACGATTTGCGTTGCGCAACGCGCACTGTGTTTGCCCGTGTTTAGGATTTCTAACAGTAACACAAGAAAGAACTTGCTGATTTTTAAAACTATAGTCTACATCTATATTGAAAACATTTCCTTTCGTGTATCGTTGTATCCAGTTATTTTTTCAAGTCCTCTTGTGTAAATAATATTATATTGTTTGCAAAACTGAAACATGATACTGTGCAAATTTGAGTAAGGTATATATCCTTCATACCATTGTATGTGATGAAAATATTTCGACACCCATTTGTTTATTCTTTTTGCTTTTGAATTGAGTTTGTTGAATGAAAAGGGAGCTTCAAACATTAATGGATAAACTACAAATGTTTGCAAGTCTAAAATGATTAATTCTTTGATAATGAACTTGTTATTATTACCTCGAAATGCCTGAAATTCTATAACGCAAGGTCTTACTAAAACATCATCCACTCCTTCCATGTTAAAGTTTGAGGATCCACTGTTTTCCACAATACGGTAAGTATCCTTAAATACTAGGCCGTACAGTTGCAGGCGCGTTGGTGTATATTTAACCTGGGCACCATCCCCGGTAGGCCTACCCCACGGTCACATTCTTCTTCTTCTCCTTTTAATTTCTTTACATTTGTTGTTGTTGTTCTTCTTGCTGTTCATTCATTTCTTCTTCTGCTTCTATTTTTACATTTTCAACTTCTTCTTCTGCTTTTATTGTTTCTTCTCCAACTTCTGTAGCTTGTACTTCACTTTCAAAGTTTCTCAATTTTCTTCACATGTTAACTTCATGAGGGTTTCTATAAAAAATAGATGTATCCACAGGTCTGTATAGTATGATGCTGTCAGGCTCTTTTTCCAACGTGTCGACCAAATATTCCTTTATCACAGAACTTGAAAATACCAACTGTCTCATGTACCTGGTAATCGGTGATGTTGCAAACTTGAAGATGTAGAATTATTCACGTGTTAGTAGAACTTTGTTGTCGTGTTTAGTCAAGTCTCTCAAACGCACTTGCATTGGTCCACGTTGTTTAACCACATCAATTTCATTGTCACAATCCAAAAGTCGAATATTTGTCTTTCTTCCACACATACTGCTGGTCAGATAGCATTCTATCAGATGTAAATGTTTCAATAGAGATTCCCATGCGGTTGAAGAAAACAGTACCATCTTCAGTCCGTGGTTTACTATCACTGTATGAGAATAGTCCAACGATTTAATCAATTCCATAGAAACAGTTATACTAAAACACAATGAAATTGGATAAAAGATCCGCAGAACAACCTCAGTTAGTATTTCTGTAGAAATATTTTCTTCACTCTTCCTTTTTCTTTTGGAGCTTACCTTTGTTGCTTCATCGTCATTGTCTTCTTTTATTTCTTTTTTCCCAAACTTTAAAAACTCACTTATTTCCTTTACTATTGCTTGTTCTTCAACTTTATATTCGTCCAGTGACGGAGTTACTTCCAAATCATTTTCTTCTAATTGTAGAGAACTCATTTTGTAGACGATGTTACCAGTGTGGTGTCAGGCGGTTGAATGAGGACTGGTATCATCGCTCGCTACCCTATATCAGATGCAGTGGTAGGGGTAAACGTTTTTCTACAAAACTGTTTTTACAATACAATTTTTTCATGCAAAATTAAACAATACGCAGATGTATCCGCAGGGATGTTTTCGTTAAATTTAATTTCCAACTTTATATCTACACTAGATGATTTTACAGATTCGTTTTGTTTCGAGCAATCAATCACTATCGGTGCTTTCGTTGCAAAGTTTTCAGGATCTAGTAGAGGTGTGTTTTTTTACCGTAGTAGGAACTTTGAAACATATCGTACATATCATACAACACACTGTATCTTTTGTTAACAAACGAAACATTAATGTTGTCGTAAGGATAAAATTGTGAATTCAGGTACACTTTACAATTTGTTAATTTGCAATGATCAAATTCACCAGCGTTTGCGGTAAGTACACTTCTCCTTTTGGTTTGCAATGAAAATATCACATATCTTGCCTTTTCCAAATGAGTAGAGTCTTTACACTCCATGTGTGTCGTAGAGTTGAAGGTAAAATGGGATATTCATGAAACTCCCAGCTTATGAATGGCATTACAATGTCTCGATCTGACTTTAACTTTCTCAACAGTGTAATTCTATGCTCATCATTTAATCCCAGATGTAGTACTCTCCAAATAATCTTATCTAATGTCAGTTTCCATTCCAGATTGGCATCAGTTGTTTCAACATCTGCTTTGATACAATCTTTATTGTTAGATGCTCTCAATAAAACTAATTCTTGCTTTAAATTTATTATTATTCTTCTGTATCTTCAGCAAAGCCTAGTAATAATTTTTAAAGGTACGTAGAAATCAAAGTATCCTGACGAGTTGGGAGTAAATGTGTCCTTGTTTGGCGCAACCCATCCTGCGACAGCCAACAGATTCTTCTCATTCGGTGTTATAGACGCTAAACCTTTCAGTGTACTAGAAATACCAACCTTTTTTGTTGAATTCACTGTAACTCCTGATATTTCATCAAACAAATATGCCATGGGATTGTTTATAAACGGAACAGTAGAACCAGTGGTACCATCTTTTTTTGTTACTTTTCATTCAATATATAAATAACTTTCACTCGGAAGAGTGTAAATGTCTTGTTGTTGTATAGGAATTCTGATTTCATCGCTGTTATTCAATTTTGACGAAGCGTAAGGGTTGTGCGAGTGATATTCTTTTTCCCATATGGTCTCGTCGAATGTGGGTCCTTGCGTTATATCCAGTATTTCCATTGTTGTTGTTGTTGCCTCAAATAAGGCCTCATAAAAAAAGATAAAAAGACATATTTTAACTCTATAAAATGCACAAACAAATTTTTTTAAATTACCATAGAGTAAGAATTGAAAGTTACTTTTCAGACCACACTCTTAATTAATTTTTCTGAGTTAACTGAAACGAATGCTTGTTTTTATGACGCTTTAAACCCCTTTCACATGATACTATACATATTTATTTATTTGCAGTTCACTAGATGTGCCTACACTATTTTACTTCACAAATTAACATGTCAACAAATGTTAGTATTAGATTTAACGCACCGTCTTGTTTAGTTTGTTATAGATATCTCGCCAAACATAAATAGATATATATAGCCATACATAATTTAAACAAGAAAATTTAATTTGCCTCGATATATTTACTCCAAATCATAAACTCGTGTTTGAATTACATTTTTGGAGGCTAACAGTCACAAAATTCAGGCCAACTGTCATCGTTCTTCAAACTTAAATAAGTGAACGCTTTTTGACCAATATTTTGGTTCGAGTGATTATAATTTATAAAATGAACTTTAGCTCTTATATTGTTATTGTTATATTACGTAATCAACGTTTAAAGTTCCAATATCTAGACATTAATATTGCAATTAGTGATAGTTCCATTAGCCTCAAAGTGATGAAAAATACAGTATGAATCATTTAAATAGATACAACAGAAATTAATGTTTGGATATGAGTTGGTTACTCAAACACAAAACGTAACTTTTTAAAAGTTCACCAAACATCTCTTTGTTATGATACGTTTTACATTTGAACACATCATTTACTCACACCATTTCACTGATTTTCACACACTGATTTGATATTTACTGTTTTCATTTAATTAATAAGTGTTATTATTTATTCTGAAATTATAAAATATCGTTAAATGTGATTGTTCTATCTATGCGTGATAAAAATTTTATGAATGTGCAACAAATTCATTATGTATGTAATATATAGATGATTAACACCTACAGTACGTTTCTAAAAAAATACAGAAAAACACCTTTACAAGAGAGCGGAAAAATCGTGATATTTTGTTGAAAATCCTTAAAAGTAAAAAATCAGAAATATTAGGAAACTAAAATTGTTAAGTTTACTAATAGTTTAAATGAAAATAGTGAAATATATATTCTTCTTTGATCTATTTACAATTTTCTGAGATACATCGTGTTAACATAAACCTTTGAGAAAAGTGTTGTAAATTACGGTTATGTCAGTAATAAGAAAGCCAGGTTGTATTAATATAAAGAAACAGTCACATTTTACCAATTTAATTCTTATAACACTATTGAAATCAGTATTTAAAAACCAAGTAAAATTACAATAGGATAATAAACCCGTACCTCCTAATGGAATGTATCTGGATAGATTATTTGTGTCCTTCAATAACTACTGTCCTTCACGTCACATTAGTTCCTTTAAAGAGAGGAGTGATAAATATAATGCTAATCCTTCTCTCTTTACAAGAATTTAAATAATATAAATGAATAATAATAATGATATAATATAAACCTTTAAGTGTTTATTCTTGATATAAGGGATATATTTTCTTTGTATAATTGTGATGGTGTCTGTTTAATTTTTTTCCCTTTTTAAGTCGTCTTTGCAAATCCACAAAACCTTCACTAAAAGATAATTTGTGCTGAACTGTTTTTTTTTTTTTTTTATCGAAAACGCCATTAAAAAGAGAAATACCTCTAAATTCATTTAGCGATTTCGAAATTAATGATGTGGAAATTTACGCAAGAGCTTTTATAGTGTCAATTTGGCTCTACTTTCTTTTTAGTTAGAATTGGTAGTTTTGATTGCTTTCTAAGAGAATTGTATCTCTTTCAATTCACATTTTTATATCAAATGTAATTTTTCAATTTTAGGAAAATTATAATACTTTCAATTAGAAAAACGTTAGTTTAAGATTGATTTAACTCCTTAAATTGAAATTAAACAAATTGAATTCCAATTTAATAACTAATTACTAGAAAACTATAATATACTATAGTTATTTTAAAATATTCCCTAAGAATAATTAATAATATGTTTTGGTCAATTTTAATTTATTTAATAATCTAAATATTCTCTGACCACCCTCGGCTAATTTAAAATTCACCCCACAGTGATGTCATTCATCATATTGTAGATTTAACATAGTATATCTATTTATGACTTTATTATTTATTGATTATTCACATTTGAAAAATAACCTTTGGGTAGGATATTGTCGTGTTTTTATGTAATACGATTTTTTAATGTAAAATAGTTTGTTATAATGGGTCATTGATAGGAATACTGAGGAAAGAAGTGTGGCCTCTATGACATCGTGTGATGTCATACAAGTTTCGGTACAAAAATATGGTAATCTATATAAACGACATTTGTAAGAGCGTCGTACAAGCAAAATAAAAACGCATATGTCCTTTTTGTTAACCCTCATTCACGTTCGAAATAATCGATTTGCAGAAGTTTTTGCGAAGTAATGAACATAATATTGTATCGATAATTTAACTAAATAGACTATATTTTATATATAATCACACACCACATACGTTTAAACAGAGACAGCTCAGTTCGTCAACACCCATGAGAATACGCACATTTAAGTGCTTTGTAATATGTGGACAGTTACTTTTAATACAAAAGTGCAGGGAATGTTATCGGTAATGACCTCAGAAAAAAATGTGGTCCAGCCTACAATTTACAAATTATAGGAAAATTATCTGGTGCACGCCAGTCGATCATATTAGTCGCTTCTAACACGTACCAGCTTCATGTCCATGTGAAGCAATCAGTCGCTAGAAGAGTAAGGCAAATGGAGCAGTAAATTTGTTGGGAAAAGTGAAATTATCATACATATAAATAAAATAAATTTCATTTTAATCTGAACATATTGTTGTAAAATTAGTTTTTTATTTGATTTGTCATTATATTTTAAAAGTGTTTAATTAGTATTCAAATTTAATTAGTGCCTGTAGGAAATTTGATTCAGAAGATATTCAAAGACTATCAGAGTTCCTCGTCAAGGCAGTGAGGTGTCACACTTACGTCTATCTAATGACACTGGTTGGCGGAACAGTAATTTGATCAAAGATGTACTACAAGTTTGAGGAATAGAATATCTGCCGCTAGATGCAGTGATGGAGTATTCACAGTTCCGTGGTACAAATATAACGACCTTAATGGACATTTTAAGAGCGGAAGTACAAAATTAGCAACTAATTAAAATCGAAATATAGAACTGCCCAAAACACGATTCGTCTAATCGTCTTTGCTAAGAATCAAATAATCCTGTCCAATGAAACTTATCAGAAATCATATTTCATCCCTCTAGTGTATTGTGGTAATGATAAAGTGGTCACATTAGGTTTACCATAAATGGCAGCTGAAGATTTAAAGTTTAGTGAGCGTTTTATTCATTTTTTATTTTGTTAAACTATGCATAACAGCATTTAGCAATTCTGTTAAGGCTTATCTATTACAGGTTGTATAGTTAATAGACTATAGGTATTTACGACATATTTCCCTATTTACTTAATATCAGCTAACTTATGTCCTTCTTCAGTTTTATAAACCTTATTGAAAGAAAGATTTCAACCCCATATTCTCTATAAGCAACTTTTGATATTTTCCAAGCGATAACATTATGTACAGAATCAATAACAAGACTATATTATCATATAGATTGTCAGTAGTCGTTCCTTGATTCTGTGAAAACTGAAGCGTGTGATACATAAATAGTAACGTCTTTATACATTTAAATTTTTAAATAACTCGTATATTGGTTTATTAAACATTCACGTTTAATTGAAATAACTCAACCTTGGCAATTTATAACGTTATCCCCTGCAATATAAAGTATACATCACTTGACAAAATGAACGCGAATACCTAGAGCGAGAGGTTTATGTGCCATTTCACATTAGACATATCATTTATTGTATCTATGTTGGGCATTGTTGGGTTACTGCAATGGCCACGTAATGGTTTATGTAATTCCATTAATTTTGTACAGAATTACATTACACTCAATTTATTTACTACAAATATGTGATGCGTGTATTTGAGACTGTCAAGTTTATCTGCGTTAAAGAATGTTGGAATGTTGAGACAATATTTTAGGACTAAAAAATGTATTAATAATTGATTGATATAGAGAATAGATTGATCATCGATGTGTTAGCAAATTAAAGACTGCATTAAAGCACCATTTCCCAAAACCATAAATAAAATATTCTCTTGAGTACAGATTTATTTTTAATATTATTCTTAAGGTGTTGCTTGAAAAATATTTTATGAACAGTCAGTTAGAAACCATCCGCATTATATCTTAGATCTTATGGCTGTTGATATAAATAGTTACTCTTTCCACAGTTTATAACATTATGTAATATTAAATTTAAATGAATAATCGTAAAAAAATAATTAATTAATACCTCAGGGGTTTTTAGTAATAAATCACACAAAATCGTGCTGATTAGATACAAAATGAAGTAAACAACTTAGGAATGGAAAATGTAGTAATAGGTGTTGTAGCAGTTTAAACTATATTAAAATATAAATGTAAGTGTGTCTGTGCCAACTCTTCATTTCTCATACAAATATAATAAATGTAATCGTAATAACATTTATGTATTAAAAATTTTAATTTCCGGTTTACTGACATAAATACATTGCTATAAACGTGATTCTAAAATCAGTACAGCCGATATCTACAGGTCATATCGACTGTATATTACCGGTCAATATTTATGATAGGACCGGTATTCTGAAGTTAAAGAACTCGTTAGCTATACAAATGGAGATTGTGACGCACAATGGGGTGGTGAAATAGACAACAAAAGCCTGTGGAATGAGAAGGTGAAATATAAAACCTCACGTTTTATATGAACTTCTTCCAAAGATCGGAAATTGTCTGTTTTATCTGGTTTGTCTCTCCCTTTTACCAATCTGAATATCAGGAGCTCGTTTGAAACATTTTCCTTAAAACAACATTTAGTATTTGTCTTGATCAGTTCTTTCTAAAAGATATTTAAATTAATGAAGCGATACTCAAATTTATTTGCTCGACAATCAATATCCGAGAGCAAAAGGTTCGAGATTATCTTGTTATCAATTGAAGAAAATAAATATGCATACATTAGTTGCTTTTTATTCATACAAATTTATTAACATTTGTCCAATGTTTCTATTGTTATTTTTATTATATTATTTATTTATTCATTAGTCATTATTAAGATCGTAGAGATATGGTCGAATATGACGAGTGAATTAGTGTGATGAATGTAGATTAACAAGTGAAGATGGTCATTGTTACTAAATAAGATAGACTTTCCCTTAGAAAGAGCCATTTATTAATATCCTATCAGCTGTACGTAGAATCTGAACCACGTAGATCGGTTTGATTTTCAGCGTATTGACAGGTCTGGCACTCAGTCCTCTGGCCTACACAACATCCAACATGGACACTCCAGACTTCTATACTAGTATTCACGTGGATGGCAACCGTTGAGCAGACTCATATTTTTAAATAGTAAGGCTGTTTATATTAATTATGTTATCTTGCAAATTTAAAATTGAAAAAGATGATTATGTTGTGGAAAACCAACAGTTCTTTTCCCTCTTCATATTTTTAAGTTTGTCTTATTATAGATGACTATTTCTCCGTTTTCCACCAAGTGAATAAATAATACTATTCTTGTGATTTAAAAATATGAAATTATCACACTTATAATTTTTAAATATGAAATGATCACCTCCTCAGAATTCCTAGCTAACAATTTTAGAATTATGGTGTAGAAATGTTAAATGAATTTGCCTTTCTAAAGGAATATATACATATTTACTGGCTATATTGATTTAGGTAATATTTAAATAGTCAAGTATTTTTTAATGCAATAATATGAAACAAACACTCCAGTAAGCAGTTTTTTTATTAAAAAAAGGAAAGTATATGTTATATATGTTTACACAGATGGATAGTGGATAGACATTTATTTAAAACTGGATGTTTAATTAATTCTGATTAATTAAAAAAGAATAAATATAAATATAAATAAAGAATAAATAATTGAAAATATA
Source organism: Stictocephala bisonia (assembly GCA_035578905.1). Lineage (NCBI taxonomy): Eukaryota > Metazoa > Arthropoda > Insecta > Hemiptera > Membracidae > Stictocephala > Stictocephala bisonia. Next base: position 109,104 of record JAQJVL010001940.1, on the reverse strand, counting down.
AATCTACTGTCAAGCTCCAAACCCATTGTATGTATGAGAGTAAAATTTTACTGATGTAAAAAATATGATAATTCCAATAGCCCATGGCTGGGGATTTGTGTAATATCATTCTCCTGGAATATTTTAATATCTCAATACCATTAGATATTTATGTTATAGTCTACATATTGTTTTATATTATTTAATTAATCAATCAATCAATCAATTTTTTTATTGCAGTATTAACAATTATTACATCGTATTGCAAAAGTCAATATGTGTTTTAAAAATATATAATGAATAATATTTTAATAAAATTCAAAATTGTTATAATGGCCTACTCTATTCTACCACTCTATCAACCGTACTTACATAAATTACAGGCATTCTACATTCATACTTTACACCAGTGCCATTGGGGCCAAATTTTTATTTTTATTCCCAGCGGCTTTCCATGAACTCGCCAACCGAGTAAAAGACTCTTGACATCAACAGGTTTTTTAAACGATATTTAAAAGTATTGAAACTATGGCTTGTTTTGATATCTTCAGGGAGCTGATTAAGCAATCCAACCCCAACCTGCGCAGGAAGGCGGTCAGACGCCATTGTTCTACACCGGACTCTACGGAAATTCTCCCTGCCACGAGTTTCATACCGGTGGACGTCCCTGCCCTGGACCAATTCAGTTTTAAATTGACAGTACAGGAGTGCCTCCAGCATGTACAGGCAGGGCAAAGTTAGTATTTCCAACTCCCTGAAGGCGTCTCTACACGACTCTCTGTTTTGTAATTTTGAAATGATTCTAATAGCTCTTTTTTGGAGCCGAAAAACCCTTTCGAATTTGGTTGCAGTGCAGCTACCCCAGAGTCTTATCCCGTACGATAGGTGGGGATATATGAGGCCATAGTAGGCCATTTTTAAGACATCGAGGGAGCAAAATTTTGTGAGGTTACGTAAGACGTAAATGCCTGAGGTAACCTTTGTACAGACATTATCAATGTGGTCATCCCAGGTCAGCCCTCGATCAAGGTACATTCCCAAGAACTTAGTAGAATCTGCATTCTCTATAAGAGCATCATCTATTACTACATTTGGAAGAACTTCGTCCTCCCTCTGAGTGAGACAATATTTGATGAAATTTGATTTTGCGTTGTTTATGTGTAGATTGATACCGGAAAAATGCTGAATGCAAGAACTTAGCATCACATAAGAATCAATCTCTAAGCCGTCAATTGTTTTAGATTTAATGCAGAGAGTCGTATCGTCAGCGTACTGGACAACCTTTCCATTTTGGATTGGAGAGTTCAGCCTGTTGACGTAAATAAGAAAGAAGACCGGTCCAAGTATTGATCCCTGAGGGACTCCATATTTAATTTCTACGCTTTCAGATTTGACATTTTCCACTTCCACGAGTTGGCGTCTGTTCTGTAAGTAGGATGCAAGCCATTCGAGCGGTAGGCCGCGGATTCCGCTTGCCTCTAACTGGCGCAACAGTGTCGCATGATGCACACAGTCAAAGGCCTTAGAAAGATCGAGAAATATGCTGATCACATGTTCTCGCTTCTCAAGTCCGTCCACAACCATCTCGACTAGTTTGGTAACGGCGTCGATGGTCGATTTATTTTTTCTAAAGCCAAATTGTTTCTCGCTCAAGATATCGAATTTTTCCAAAAAACCGTCGAGTCTTTTCAAAAATGTTTTTTCGAAGACCTTACTGAGAACTGGTAAAATTGATATAGGACGATAATTGCTGGTCAGGCAAGGGTCATCCTTTTTAAAAACCGGCGTTATTTTTGCAATTTTTAGAATGTTGGGGAAGCGTCCGGACGCAAAAGAAAAATTTATTAATTTTGTCAGTGGTTTCAAAATCTGCCTGTAGCATTTTTTGAGTAACCATGTAGACATTCCATTGATGTCACACGATTTTTTTGAGTTAAGTGTCTGAATCACACGGGCCACTTCGTCCTCGGTTACAGGGGTGAGTACCATGGATGTCACGGGTCCCATTGAAGGATGGGGGAAGGCCTGGGCGCCTTCTAATTTTTGGTCAGAAAAAGCCACTTGGGAGAAGAACTTGCTGAACTCTCGGGCTATTTCTGACGGATTTTCAATAACTTTGTCTCCCAGACGAATTTTTTCAATTTTTGTTTTTTTGGAGATGGGTTTTTTGCGTTATTAATTATGCCCCAGGCAGTTTTAGAAAAATTTTCTGATTTTTTCAAAGTGTCCTCAAGTTTTTTAGCTTTGGCAGACTTAATTTTTTTCGGTAAATTTTCCTATAATTTCGAAAGAACAATTTGAAATTTTCGTTTGTTGTTTTTCTGAAAATTGAATAATAAAATTTTAGTTGCTCCCTTGACGAAAGAATTTCCTGAGTAACCCAGGAATTTCTTTCCGGTTTTTGTTTGGTTTTAAAGGGGCAACTCAAGTTTAGGTGGTTGTCTAGACAGTGATTGAAGGCACCGAACATGGCATCAATGTCATCAAAACCGTCCAGACAAGACCAGTTTTCCTTCTGAAGATTTCTAACTAGACGGTCAATATTCCCAGGATGTACGGTCCTACGTATATTAACCGTCGGGGAATCAACTTTTGTTTTACATCCACGGATAATAACCTGCTGCCCAAAATGGTCGGCGATGGCCGTGTCAATTACAGAAACTTCAAAGTCGAGTATGTTGGTGACTACGTTATCAATGGATGTCTTAGAAGTTGCAGTGACTCTAGTTGGCGTGTTCACTGACCATTGTAAGCCGAATGAACCTAATACGTCGCGAAGCCGCTGGGTTTGGGGGTGAACGTGGTCCAAAACATCAATATTAAAGTCCCCGATAGCCAGAAATTTTTGTTTTTTTCTGCACAAGAAATTTAGAAAAGAATCAAATTTTTGAAAAAAGGTATTGCAGCAGCCATTTGGTGATCTATAAAGTCCGAAGACCAAAATGGTGTCTCCACAATTTTTATAAATTCTGATACCATTGACTTCGAAGTCAAGGTCGGAGCTGTAATTAATGTTAATTGTTTCAAATTTTAATCCCAATTTTGCAAATATAGCCACGCCACCTCCCTTGTGTTTTTCGCGGTGTATGGAATTCGCCAGATTGTAATTGGAAATTTTGAATAGCCCAATTGTCTCCGCATTGAAAGCATGCTCCGTCACCACAAGGATGTCAGGGCTTAACTCTTCGCAAAGCAGAGACAGCTCCTCGCCTTTGTTTGTGGCACTTTGGGCATTCTGGTGAATTATTTTAATAATAGGTTCATTTACTTTACATTTGTTAATTTTGGGTGTTAATTTGGGTGTTAATTTTGGGGGTGACCCTAATCTAATCCTATCGTTAACACATTGTCTTCTAAAAAGGTAATTTAGGTGAAGATAGCTTCACCGCGTCGGCATAGTTATCGAATGGCAGCGTGATTGTCCCAGGGCTGAGAGGATGGATCGGAGTTGGAGTAACGGGCGGAGGGTGATTGGTGGAGGCAGCCCGCTCGGCCCTCCCAGGGCGCGGTCCAGGAGGAGCAGTAGCAGTTGATGGCATCTTTTCCTCCCTAATGAAGCATCTTTTCCTCTGTTCTGTGTATTAAAAATATTACCACTAAGATACTTGTGCTTCTATAAAGTTTTGACAATATTTTACATTCGAAGTCGGAACAGCACACAATTGCGCATCCACAAATATAAATTACGCAATTCAAAAGATCTGTACCTCCCTAAGCCAACCAACACATATTTTACAAAAACGTTTGACTACCAAGCTCCTAAAATGTACAATAAATTTCCCAATGAGATTCGGAATTGTAAAACTATTAACAGTTTTGCAAAATATTTAAGAAAGTGGTTATTTTCTATTGATGAAATAGAGCAGATCCTATTTCTGTAACTTTCAACCAATACATGATATTGACTTTTAAAATGTAATATTTATAGGCTCAAGCTACTCTCTGTTGGTAATTGTCTTAACAATACTTTAAATTTAAATTTATATAAAAACTATGTCAGCTAGGAGTAAAGTTTTGAACTATGTTTTGTTTATTTTTTTGCAATTTTATTCATTGTTCATAGCCACAAATGTGTATTAATAGGAATGTTTCTGTACCTCCAAACAGGCTTAGCCTTGGAGGTCTATATTTTCGAAACATATTTATGGGATATTATCCATGTATGTATGTAATGTTTGTAGATTTGTTTTGGAAATAAACATTTATTATTATTATTATTTCCTTGTGAGTAAAAACGTGAGTAATTACGGGTTTAATATCTCTTTTAGATAATTAAGTTTGATTTCAGATGAAAATAAACAAATTTTTTCCTGACATGCAACTCCTGACATTCAGTTTTGATTTGTTTTCTACAAACTTCTTTCTATATTCATACTTCTTCACAGACTTTGAATTATAAAATACTCAATGACGCCTAATGTTGATAGTCACAATCAAATGACGACATCGAGTACTACATAAATTAATTTATCGTTTTTATTTGCAATTTAATAAAACCAAAGGTTGGTACTTCACAATAAATTGATCTATTTCACAAAAAATACGACGTGCATATATATTTTTGAGACTATTATGTTATGGGTTCATCTGTAATACCTAAATGGTTCTAGGCCAGTGTGTAGGCATGTGTTTTAGACATAAAAGAATAATTATGATATAATTGTAAAATGTAAAATTTACTATTTTACGAAAATGTACTAATAAATCCTTGTGTTCATTGTTGCAGTGTGTTTAGAGTTGGATTGTGTTTTTAGTGTTGATTGTTAGCAGGAGAGAAAAAGAAAATAATACTAAATTGAGGTTAACTTGAGCGCTAAACATCTGACTGTGACGTATTCATAATGGTGGCCTGCTACGTAGCCGATCTGGGTTTGATTCCAGATGAGATTATGACAATTTTGCCTTTCCGCTCCCGTGGTTCGAAGTCACGTAAAGCCCTTGGTCCCCAGGTTGTGTTAGAGAGGGTTTTTTCATAACTTCGCCCAGTAAAATAGGATGTTATATATCTCTAACCTGTGACCCACATTGTGCTCGGCCACACAGACGTGCTATATAGCCACATTCTGTAACCTTACGTTAAAATACATTGAAATTACAGTTTTTAAATTTCCATTTATGCTTTTTCGAAAATAGTCTGCAGTAGACATTAACTAATGTTGTCAATCAATGAGATATAAGGTGAAACTATTTTGTATATCGTAAAGTGCACTATTCCAATAGATTGAAGAAATTAAGATCGACTCGGCAAGAAAAAGGGGCTTACACTGAGAATAAGGAATATACATTCGCCTACATATTTAAAGCTTTTAAGGGCGCGAATAGCCACAAAGTAATATAAAATAGGGTAGATTTAAAGAGTGTAGATCAGCCGTTTCAAATAAATTATTGAATTAGTGCCGACTTTACTTTTATGGAAATATGAAACAACTGAAGGATTGTTTCTACACATTAGGAATGGAATTTTGAGAAGTAATTTATTTACGAGCCCCTATCATACTGTACAAAAGATTACTTGCCTCCAAATTTCACCAACATCTGTATTGTGGTTCTGGAGATTCGTGATGAGTGAGTACTTCTTTTTTTAATGTTATACATTACGATTTATAGCAACTAATTCTGAATTATTTACGATATGATAAAACCGTTGTTCTAAAGTTTGTAATTTTGTTTATTTATACAGATGCAAACAGTGATATATCAGTGAACTGTATAGATTTTGTGTCTTAAATATGAAAAGACAAATTTTCATACATGTCAGCGTAGTTTTTTCTTGACAAGTAATTTATCTTTCCTCGATAACATTATCTCGTAGCCGTATATCTCGTCACCGTCACTCATTCTTATTTAGATTTGAACATGTATAACATGTCTCCGGACCAGGATTTTGCATGTGTATTCCTCTTTGATTTTAAAATATGATTTTTACGAACGGTCCCGGAATTACTATTCCCTATTACACATTGACGTATAAAGGAAGTAGATTTACTTTATTATTTATTATTTTTTATACTTTTTATTTATTATTGTTTATTTATTAACGATGAATATTGATCACATGCGAATTTTCTTGAATTAAAATTAGATTAAAGTTAGAAAATTAATCAGTAAAGTAAACATAAAAAAAGTGTATATAAGATGTTCCACAAGACTATGTTTCCAGATTAGGTGAGTGGATACCCAATATTACAATAGTGTTCAGAAATTAGGACAACCCAAGATAATTATCATACAGGATTGAATGATAACGGTAGATAAGTTGGCATAAAATTATTATGTGTTAAAAACTGAATTAAAATAAATATTACTACTCGATAAAGATAAATTACATAGACAAAATTAGGTTTATAAACAAGGAAAGTAAATTAAAACTAGTATGGTAAAGCTACAAAACAGGATAAAATAAGTGGACAAGTAAATAATTTAATAACTTACCTTGTTGACGTTATTTTTTGTTTTAATGAGTTCGATTAATGAATAAAGATATGCAGAAAAACGATCCAAAAACATAAAGCTGATAGTATATGGCACCTAATACTTCGATGACAATGAATTAGAGTACGTTTTCGTAACAGGTGTTTGACTGTGCGAATCTACATATATCACACATATCATCGATCAAAATATTATCCATCCACATATAAATCCACTTATTATTGATACACATACCATCGATCCATGAATTTGTAGGTAAAGATTTTCCATTTCTACTGTAATTTTAAAATTGTACTCATTGTATTTTGTATTCTGACGTATATAAACAACCTCATGCAATACAAACCCCATTTAGGTGTACTTTCAACTGTTTGGAGCATAGAGTAGTCGAAACTTGACTTGGTTGTGGGTATATGGTTTTAATGGGGCAATGAGTGTGGGTGGTGTTTTATCGCTGTAATACGTACGATATTGATGTAGTATTTTCAGTATCGTCGTGTATTTAACTTATTACGCTATTTCCGAAGAATGGTTGTAATTGTATTAGCGGTTGGCGACAGAGGACCTTCCGAAAAAGTGTACATGTTCTCCACACACCGTTTTGTTGTGAGTTTAGACATTAAACGCAATAAAATTTACAAGTGTTACTAAATATTTTGTCTGATTTGCAAATAAATAGTTTATTAAATCCTATCTAGAAATCATTTGTTTCCCAAGACATGAATAATCGATCGTGAGAAAAGCGTCATGGGCAATAACAACGTGATCAATTTTTCTGTGACATTTCAACATATCCTTTCCTAGACATTGATTTGTTTCTCAAGTGTTGTTTTGAAGAGGAGCATAGTCTACTAATTAAGAAGAGGTAGAAATTAATAAAACATATTTAGTAAATCATCAAACCTGCAAATATTTGTGTACATAAAACATGAAAAGTAGATAAAAGATTCGTTTGAACTTTTTACACAATATTGCATTTATACATAAGAGTGCTTTAATTTATTTAGTTCCCAAAGTTGTAAACGGGGACAGGACTTTCCCGATCAACTTATATTTCACAAATAAAAATAAATGTCACATTTGATACAGTGCTTCTTCTGTGACCAGCTGATTTATGTGTGTATTTTATCAAAATCATATTATGTAATTTTATTTTATTACCATATTGTGCTATACATTACCTAATACTGTATATAATAACAAAATTACGATGTACTATTTTTTTCACGAATTCTCCGGAACCACCGATCAGATTTTGATGAAATTTTGAGAGAACATTATTACTTTCTATCGTTGTAATGAGAGTACCAGGAGACCGAGCTTAGCTCAGTTGAATTTTGCAAAGTGTAGAGGTAGCATTCATATCTCCCAGAGGATCCTGAGGATCGTTTGTTATTGCAGTACCTTGTAGGTTATTAATAAGATTTCATTTCAGAGGTCTTATGCGTATACCTTTAGCCTCTTTGTGGAATTCTTTGTGGATTTTTAGAGAAATTATAGTTAAAAAACAATTGATCACACATATTTATCAAATATAATTGAAATTTAAAAGGTTAAAGACGAATGAGAAATATCTTGTGGTAGCGGTTGAAGAGAACGGTAATCTCTTGTTACTAAACAAGGAATCGACCATGCACATGCTAGTTAAAATACCAGCATGTGTTTCGCCACCACCATTACTTCCAAACAAGAAGTTATATTTAGTTCGAAGCGATAGTAGGATTGATTGGGAGAAAGAATGATAAGTTAAGATGGAATTATTAAAACCCTCGACAAGGGATGGGGTTTTAAATTGTAAGCTTAATGGGGTTTTTATCAGGCTGAGTTGGTAGAAATGATGGTCAGACCACTACCATACTTACGTGATGTAGTGTTCTGTCACGTGAGTATGGATCACAGCTGAGTTGGTAGAAGTGTTGTCAGGCCTGTGCTGTAGTGTTCTGTCACGTGAGTATGGATCACAGCTGAGTTGGTAGAAGTGTTGGTCAGGCCTGTGCTGTAGTGTTCTGTCATGTGAGTATGGATCACAGCTGAGTTGGTAGAAGTGTTGGTCAGGCCTGTGCTGTAGTGTTCTGTCATGTGAGTATGGATCACAGCTGAGTTGGTAGAAGAGTTGGTCAGACCTGTGATGTAGTGGTCTGTCACTTGAGTATGGATCACAGCTGAGTTGGTAGAAGTGTTGGTCAGGCCTGTGCTGTAGTGTTCTGTCACGTGAGTATGGATCACAGCTGAGTTGGTAGAAGTGTTGTCAGGCCTGTGCTGTAGTGTTCTGTCACGTGAGTATGGATCACAGCTGAGTTGGTAGAAGTGTTGGTCAGGCCTGTGCTGTAGTGTTCTGTCACGTGAGTATGGATCACAGCTGAGTTGGTAGAAGTGTTGGTCAGGCCTGTGCTGTAGTGTTCTGTCATGTGAGTATGGATCACAGCTGAGTTGGTAGAAGTGATGGTCAGGCCTGTGCTGTAGTGGCCTATTATGGCCACGTAAACGTACCATGGGTATAGTGGTACGTTTGGGTATTGTGGTACGTTTGGATATTGTGCTACAATTGGGTATTGTGATAGGTTTGGGTATACGTAGCATGAAGATGTATTCCATATATTCGTATAAAATATCCAATTCTAAATAAATGTGACGACAAGACCATATTCGTATGGCATATTTTAAATGGTAAAGGCTATTTATGCAGTATGGATAATTAAGCCAACTAGCCAATATTTATCTAGTAGTAGTAGGCATACTAACACAAACTGAAAAATAATTAACTAAATAGTTAAGTAACAATACATTAATTATTTTCAAACATTATATACGTTCCCTAAACACCAAGGAAGTAGGTACATTTACCCACATTGAGGTATATTTTCGACCAGTTGAAGCACAGACCCGCATTCAGGTGTACCTTCAACCAGTTGGAGCATAGAGTCACTCGTCACTCTTTGCACTCATTATCCGTAAGGGCAATAGAAAATCTTTTAGGAAGAAAAGCGCACTTCTCTTCCCCACCTTCATCTAGGAAATGCACAATAATGGCTCGACCAAATGTTGTAGCGAGCGACTTCATTTTATTTAGTTCATATACCTCCTCCCTCTTATAATCAGCAAGGTCAACCCTGCATGATGCTGAGGTTGAAGTCAGGCTTTCCAATGTTGTTGATAAATACATATCTGTAGACAAAGCAAAAAGCTTAAGAAACAAACAAAACATCTTATAGGCCTGCTAGTAGTGAGACGGGAACCAAACCTTAATAATCATACAAGAGTCGACATCAACCTATCAAATAAAGACCCGAGCATTCTCCGACTGATAATCAAACGAACTAACAACGATAATCTAATGACTGACAGGGAAAAAACTGTGCAAATCTACATACATCACATATCATCGATCAAAATATCATCCATTCAAATATTAACTTACTTATTATCGATCCAAATACCATCAATCTATGAGTTTGTAGGTAAATATATTCATTTCTAGTGTAATTTTGAAAATTGTACTCATTGTATTTAGTATTCTGACGTATAAAAGCAAACTCATGCATTACATAACCAATGTTTGTGTCTTAATATTCTTGGGCATTACCTTTCCTGCTAATTCCTAGAAGAACTAAACTTGCTGAATAAACGACTTAATTTTTAGATGGTTCTCTGGCTGCCATACGTGTTTTGTTATTTGAGAAAATTGCTCAGCTTTTTCTAAACCATACACTTACTACTCATATATGTGAACGGTTAAGTAATTTATTTAGCAATAATATTAATACAAAAACTGTTTAAGATTAAATTTTTAAATTTAAAAGCTTAAATGATTTACTAGGCCTACTATAGATAAGATAAGCAATAACACAAACTAATAAATAAAATACTAAATAATTAAGTAATGATACATTAGTTATTTTCAAACATTATGTATGTTCCTTAAACACCAAGGAAGTAGGTACATTTACTCACATTGAGATATATTTTCGACCTGTTGAAGCACAGACCCGTATTAAGGTGTACTTTCAACCGGTTGGAGCATAGAGTGGTTGAAACTTGAATTGGTTGTGAGTTTATGGTTTTAATGGGGCAATTAGTGTGGGTGGTGTTTTATCGCTGTAATACGTACGATAACGATGTGGTATTTTCAGTATCGTCGTGTATTTAAGTTATTAGGCCATTTCCGAAGAATGGTTGTAATTGTATAAGCGGTTGGCGGCAGACGACCTTCCGGAAAGGTGAATATGTTCTCCACTTACGGTGGTCGGTCATTTGCATACGAGATTTCGGTCAGTTGTGTCAAACTGGTTGAAACCCATTTATCCTCTGTCGTTCCTTGTTCCAGCTCTCAGCTGTCAGGTTTGCCGTTTTTTAACTTGTTCTCCGCCTTCTTCTAGACATGCTTGTGGGCTAGAGACTCAAAACGTAAATGTTCATTTCTGTAATCTTAATTATCTAATCACCCTTTTGGTGAAAATATGAAGTTTAAAGAATAGTTTAATATGTTTAAAGAATAGATCGGATTTATTTGTCATTTTCAGTGTATTGTTATATTTATGTTCTTGTTCTAGATCTTTGTTAACCTAGGTTTAAGCTATGTGCTCAATGTTACCATGTTACAGTTAATTTCTTTGTGATATTTATGTGCAATTTTAGTTCTGTATGTTTTTTTGTTGAGCTTTTTTCAGTTACAGAGAGTTACCATTTTTTTTCATTGACAATAACCTAGTCTATCTGTTTGGATTGATTTTCATTTGTAACCTATTGCTTGTCTGTACCAATAGCCTAGATTTTCAGTTTGCCATGTTCACTTCCATTTACGTAATTCTTTTCATGCTTTGTTGAGTTGTAATTTTGTTTAAATCAAATTTTCCAATAGAATATTTATAACCTCAAAATCAATCTTAATTGTCTAGTTGGCTCCAATCATGTTTTTATCTGTTCTTTCCTGTTGTGTGTTGTAGTTTCATGTACCCTTATATTTATTAGTTTGTTAGGTGCATTATTCTGTGAAAAGGTTTGGCTGTATTTTGTTTTAATGTGCTGTGGTTTGACCTTACAGTCCAGGGTCCTTGAGTAGGACGTTTCAAGCCTCAGCCTGTCGTCCGGGCGGAGTTCTACCTACCACACTGCTAGTCTGGCCTGAGGACCATGTCATAGAGCCATGTTGCGACTCCGCTGCCATCCCTACTTCTGGGTGTTATTCCTTCAGTCCTCAGGTCAGTGTGTTCCATTTTGTTTTCCTGGCGGCTGAGCTGAGGGTAGTGATATTGTAAAAAAAAAATGAAAAAAAGAAAAAAAAGGAAAAGAAAATTAAAAAGAATATGTTCTCGAATAGGCTACGCCCTGCACAAAATGAACTGAAAGTTCCCAAGGGTTAGATTCCTTCTTGTTTCGTTTATCAATCCTCCTCTGGCTCCAATCACAATCGGTAACACTCCTGCTTTAGGCACGTCCTTGGACGTTTTGATTCCTTCCAAGATGGTGGCAGATTTCTCTTTTTCTCTCTCACTGCTTCCGCCAGAGAAGTTTCCTGCTCGAAACGCACGGTAACGGTGACCACCCACGCTCGGCCTCGTGTTTTGACTACAAGGTCCGGACACAGCGGCCCACTCGTGGCCTCGAACAGTTACTCCCTGGCAACTACACAACCCGCTTCCTTAAACCTTTCTTCAATAATTTGTACGACATGGTCGTACCTCTCTATGATGGCCCCTTTCCCGGCTGGACACTCACCCAGAATATGGGCCAACGTTTCTGTCTTAAGGTGACATCTCCTGCATTTAACATCTGTATCTGAATCCATCATCTTTAAACATTCTTTAGTTGGACAAACATTATCCCTCATTCTGGGCTGGGATTTTCTCAGCCAGCAGTTGCTGATTGAGTTTCCCCCGAAACATTCTATACCCTTACCCTGTGTTGACTGTTCTTTCTATCTTCTGAATTCCCTCTTATTCTGCTCTCTCTTCCATTTTTCCACTCCTTTTTCTGTAATTGGCCATTCCAGTTCTATCCTCTCCGCTTCCTCGCGAAGATTATCTCTCATTCTTCCCTCCGCCAGGTCCTCAACTGCTAAGTCTCCAGACTCCATCAACAGTCGATGCCGTCATTTTACCAATTTTAATCAGGTTTTCCAATCTGGGTTTGCCCAGCCCCCCATCCATCTTCCTACTATACATAATTCCATTTAAAATTCCCTGCGGCAGATGCATGCACTTGTTAACTATATTTCTAATACTTAAATCTATTTCTCTTATTCTATTCTGGGAAGGCGGGTTTACTACTAACAGATGATAATACCCTGGGAGCACATAGTTGATGAGGAAGTCCAACTTCTGTCTTGGCTTGAGGGGAAGCTTAGCTACCCTCTCTGCAGCTCCTACCATCCTTGCATAATTACTCTCATTGCATTTTTTCACCTGTTAGTCCTTCTGCAGACGATGAGGTACTGACTTGTTTACCAGTCGCCTCTTTCTTCTCAAAATGACAACCCCATTGTTCAAGCTGACGACTTTATATGGATTCTTATAGTTATATCTTCTCCTCTGAAGTCAATGTGGTTACCGTCTTGATCCAGTATGTTCAGTACAACCTCTGAAATGAAACTGGTGTTTAAGGGGAGGTACACCAGGTTTTGAGGATTTTCAACTATTTTGTATCCAGGTGCGACTGCAGGGTAAAACGTGTGTAATATATGTTTGTTTTCACCATTTCTGTAGGATCCTTGTATAATATTACACGTTACGTCTATTGAATTCACTTTAAGTATTGTCACAGTGTGATCCCCTGAATATACTTTATTAGGTTCTAATATATTTGTTTTACTAGAAAAACCCAATAATCCTCCAATCTAGTATGGTTTAGTAAAATCAATATAATATTTTGAAGTAATTTCAGCTTTCATAGTATCGTTATTTCCTACTATGTGTATATTTTCTTCATCCATATGTTTTTGTATGACTTCGTTGATATTGTATGTAAAAAGTATCAACATTGTGGTGTCGTCCCATTGTAAAGTAGTTTCTGATGTTGTCTTGCTTTTCACATGCGACATCATCAAACACCATGACAGAGTGTTCTTTCACCTCATTCGGATGCACCACCTCACCATTATCTGTGAAAGGGAAATATCCTATTCCGGGTATAGTCAGTAGTACCTTATCTAGCAGCTTATACTTTGGCTGATGAAGTGATTTTGAAAACACGTAGACATTTTCAAACTTTAGCCCGTTTGGATTAAACAGCAAGTTTAACATTACATTAGTCTTGCCGGAATTTGAAGGTCCGCACATGATACGTCGAACATGGTTTGGTAGCAGATCACTGTGTTTGCTCGATTCTCCTCCTCCTCCACAGTATGTGTCATAGTTTACGATAGGCAATTTGGGTGTTTTCATCTTAATGTCTAAGCTCAAACTGAGTAATTCACACAAGTTCACTTTTATTTATCCATGAATTGTGAGTACCATCAAAGCCAAGCCACTTAACCAACACTTTGTTACCCTTTCTCCTCAACACCTTTTCCACCAGGTATACGTCCCCGTGTCTGGTCTTGAGCAGTTCTTTTCCGTAAAAACTGCCTTGAAGCATGTTGTTGCGGTAATCCTTTAGGTGATACGTAGTCGGTACAGTTGGACGCATCGCTTCCACAGTAAAAATCTCGTTTGTCCAGTTGGGTAGGTATCCCTTGTCGAAAACCTTTTTATACTTGCTTATCCTTACTTTGTCACCCACTTTGAACTCGATCTTTTCCTTCTTCTTATATTTTTGTCTATTCTTGTTAATGTTTCGTCTGACCAAATCCTCGTTCTTTTTGTTCACCTCAAAAGGTGCCATGCCAATTGTTCTATGTTTTCTCGTGTTGTACTCTTCCAACAGGTCGGGTAGGATTTTAATCCATTGGTAGTTGCCCAGTTCTGTGAATTTTCTCCACATTAGAGACTTGAGACTACGATTGAATCTCTCCACTATGGCTCCCTTCTTCTCGCTGTACACAGAGTAATGATTAATGTTGTGTTTCTTCATTAGTTTGGTGAATCCAGCGTTGTAAAACTCTTTTCCCATGTCGGTTTGCAGATGCGTCATCCGATTCTCCTCCAAAACAGGTTGTATAGCCTTGACGATTTCCTGTCCAGACTTGTCCTTGACTGGTATTGCGTAAGCGTATTTGGTAAAGCAGTTAATTACTGTGAGAATATACTTGTAGCCCTTGTTAAACTTTGAGTATGGTATCATCTCCACCAAGTCAGCCTGATACAGATCGTCTATTCCTTTGACTTCCACAGGTCTGGTGGGAAATGTTCTTCTGGCTGGAGCGTGTAGCTCTTTGGCGATGATTTCTCTCACGTTCATAATTTGTATTGGATTGTGTCCAATTCATAACTAATTGAAATTGTTGTAAACCAAAATATTTATTGGTTTTTAAGGGATTCCACAGCCCCTCCCCGCTGCGAAAAGTGGTAGCCGACCTTCTTCTATTTGCTACCTCCTGCACTCCTGTGCTCCCTTGAGTTGTTTCTCTATGTTTTTTCATAAAAGGTAAAGGAGACTAGAGAATGAAATTTTTCCCGCAGTCTCTTTTCTTGCGCTGTATGCTTTTCCATTTCTACATCTGCAAGTTTTCTCTTACGACATTCCCTGTTGTAATGGATTCCACGTACAAAAATCTTTAGATACATCCAATCCACAGTGTCGAGGTATGCCTGGAGATATTTCTGTTCAGAATTTATCGACTCCCAATGCTGGCTAATTATCGGGCTTTCTTCACGCATAAACTTCATGTCCTCTTCGTACCATTGACATTCGAATTCGTTACGTGGTTGAGCATGCCATCTTTTACCAATATCATGTTCTAGCCACATAAAGTCCATGTAGAGTTCCCACGGATCCTGCTTGACGACTGGGTTGCAGTCACCGTCCAGGATGGGTGCTTGTTCAGAAGTAGCGTCGGATTCTCCGTACATGTTGATAGCCTCTGGGACACTGACGATCGTTGTGAGTGAAGTGTATTTATACCTGGTATTCAACCTGGAATATTTATTGGGCGCTGAAGGTCAATTGGGCGTTGCCGGTTATTGAAGGTCAATTGGGTGTTGGCAGTCATTGCTCTTACGGGATTCCACAGCCCCTCCCCGCTGCGGAAAGTGGTAGCCGACCTTCGTCTTATTGCTACCTCCTGCACGTCTGTGCTCCCATCCGTCTTCTTACTCTACCAATAAGGCTTCTTCGATGGCTAGATTGAGCATGGTGTCATTGGGGATAGAGTAGTGACCCCATGGAAGCGTTTGAACACCACCATCCAGTATAAATCTTTTGTCGTCCTTGGCTGAGAGAGCGATTTTGTTAAGCTCAACGCTGTATAAGTAATGGTGGTAACTCCGTATCATATTAATTGATCTGTAAACCTCGCATTCCTTATAATTCCTTGATGTTCCCAAGGTGATATTCGAGGTACTGTACCGATGGGCAAACCTTTCCAGGCAGTCCTTGTAATCAGCAAAGTTGATGTCTTCCTTTATCACGCACTTTTTTACACCTTTAGCTTTCTTTGTTTCTCCATCATCATCTTTGTTCTTCTTTTCCGAGCGGCTGGCGTACATTTTCGAGCGCAATCATACATGTTCAAACATTATTCGTCCACTCAGTTAATCCTTAAACTTCCCTATTACCTTTTTGTTTATTCTGGGCATGTTGTACCGGTTGGGGTTTGGATAATCACTGGTGTCGAATAGGTCTATTATTTGTTTCATGTCGCTGTATACGTTATCAGTTTGTATGAGGTAGGTGAGGGAATCAGTATCGGTATACTAGAGTTGAACATTTTCTCCGTAGCGGTTTTTGATAACATTGTAGTGGAAGTTAAACATGAGCGTCTTGGAAATATCCAAAATGCTCATTCCAACGTAAATGGCTTTGTTGAACGTAAGGCGTGTCTTTCCCATGTGAACTGCGGCAAGCTGTTCAGTGAAAATCGTCCTGGTTTTAAAGTTGGGCTGAGCCATCCACTTGTCTACTTGTTGGTCTTTGGTTGCCAGGCGGATGTCAACCCGGTTGAGAATATTCTCCATAGTTTTTCCAAATACGGAGTTATTCATAAGTTTAAAAAACTCTTTTTCAAACTCGGTTTCAGCTTTGGTTCTCATTTCTATATTTAAGTCTATGCAGGATTTGAGCCATTTGCATTGTGAGAAACTCACAGCTCTATGGATCTTTTCCAGCCTCATACCGAGTGAGATGTATTGTTTAAGGTTTCGGTAATGAAGAACGTAATTACGTTTGTGAAACAAAGTAAGAATTAATTTTTTCTCTTTGGAGCCTGGGGGAATACGTTGCTCTGGTGCCAGGGGATAATCTGCATGAATGTCATGAAGATGCTGGGGGTATTCCAGGTCGACTTCTAGAATGTATCCTGTCTCCGATTCATCAAGGATTTTTATGACGTTAATTGAATTGAGCTCTTCAACCCACTTAAAGTTAGCATATGGCATGCTTTGACCCATAGCCCAGCCGTATAGATTGTTGGCGTCGAGGTACATTAGATAGGTCGTAGGTTTGCTAGAATCGTAATCATTCATGTACGGGTTATTGGCTCGGGCATACCGGTTGGAGCACTGGGATACTCCACCCCTAATTCCTTTCAAGATCATCAACCTCATTTCATTATCAGTTAGTAGCTCGAGTTCGATGTTGGTAGACTTTAACATGGCACTCCATGCTAAGCCTGGAGCGGTAAAATACCAGGCCGGGTCGAGTTTGTAGGTTGTCATGCACACATTTCGAAAGTTTTCTACTATATCGGCGAGCAAAAGTACATCGGTCTGGTTGTAGAGCAGTGTGTATTCTGCCATGTTCTGTACGTTGAATTTCTCCCATACATTTTGAGCATGTTGGTAATCTTGGTTGCTGACGTCGGTCTTGTTTAGTTTATTGGAAAAGTCCTTCTGTTGCGGAAGTGACGTTAGTTTGTATTTTTCCAGAGAATCCATAAAATCGTACGGATATACGCCCTTTTTTACTAAAAGCTTGAGCTGCTCCCCAGAGTAGTATTTTGAGGTGTGGTAGAACTGTGGAAGACTTAGGGTTTTTGCTAGAGCATCAAGGCTGAATGACATGAATCGACACGAATCTAGGAATCGAAGTTTGACTCCTCCCTCTATCTCAACGGTGTAAGAAATGTATCTCTCTTCATTGTTTGGAATTACGTTTATGGTCTCATCATTTAGTCCAAACATCTTGATAAAAAGGTGGGTGTCATACCCGCTAAGGTTATGTATGAAGATGGGTATGAAATGGGGTTTGCGAAATTTCATGTTACACGTGTTGTGGGTGATACCTCTAAACTTTCCAGTCAGGTGATCATGATCCCGGACTTTGTAGTCCTCCGGGTTAGTAAATGGCTTATCGCAAATGTGGCATGAATCAGAGTTGGCGATAATGAAATGGTCTTCTGGCGTGATATTCATTGGCTTGGCTGCTGAACTGGAATAGAGGTGATAGATCTTCTTTGACTCCTGTAGCATACTCTCCACAAAAACCTGAGCAGCATCGTGTCCAAAATACTTTACTGGCTGGGCATAGTCACCATTGGAGTACACTATGTAGTATGAGAAGCTGATTGCTTCATGCTTTTGGTATTTTCTAGTGTATGAACGTTTAGGTTGTTGATGCTGCTCATCTTCCTCTTCTTCTATGTCTTCTTCCACAGGAACCAGCATACACTCAAAGTCTGCATATCCGGTAAATGGGACTCTCATTGATTTATGTCCTTCTTCGAATTTTATTGTTGCTCCCTCTTTTGGCATCTCAATCTTAATGGCAGCGTACTCTTTGCAGAACTGAATGTGCGAAGTAAGCAAGTCTTCCCGTCCGTAGTGTTGAAGACAGCGGCGACATACCCATGTCTTGCCATGGTGTTTCGACATCTGACTCCGTGTCAATCTACTGAGATCCCTGATAAGGCAGTAGTGCGTGTTTATTTCATCCTTGATATAGAGAAGATCTACGTGATGTTGTTGGAAATCGGTTGTCAGTAGCGGGTAGACTACAAACTTCTCATCGTACGCATAGACATTCACAGAAATACCTGAACGCTTTTCGAACAGCTTTACTTGATCGAGGCTTATAGGGAATTCTATACCTTGGAGGTATTGATCATAGTTGTGCTCATACCGTTGATAATGATGGATGTGATTAGGATTGTTTTGCTGTGGAACAGGATGTTTAGCAGCTATAATTGCCCAAAGAAAACACTTTTCGTCATTGTTATGAATGTTTAAAACGGCTTTCTTAGCGGCGATTCTCTTGGGCAGCTCAATGTAGGTAAACCACGCAGTGGACCGTAACGATTGATACGAAGTTCTAAAGAGATTATTTTACTCAGGGACCAGCCCGACCCCTTAGCGCAAAACTCATCCATTTCAACTAGTATCGTTTGTTCAGCTTCCTTCAGGTATTCTTCGATGTCGGTTGATGGGAGAGTGGGGTTGTTTTTTGTTTTTAAATTTATCTCACGCACCTCTTCTTTGTTGTCAATAGGCTTCTTGTACTCAGCCAAAAGTACCAAGTTAACCTTTACGTTCTTCTCCCTAATGTCTGACGCTATCTTTTGCCTGAGCAGTTGTCTGGATTTTTCTAGGAATCTAGCAGGGTCCTTCATATTTGGAGTATTTTTTATGAGGTAGGTTTTCATCCTCCCTTTGAAGGCCTTTTCAATTTCTTTGATTTCGAGAATATTTCCTCCGATGATGTTACTCACTGCTGACTTAACTGAGTTGTAGGCGGTTATAATTGAGGAGTGGACTGAAAAGCTAGTAGAAGGTTGAGACTGAGTGTCCATGCGGGCAGCCTTAGAAGTGGAGGGAGCCGGATCCTCTGATTTCCTCTTGAGAAGTGCCGGGTTGCACTTCTTGAGGTGACGGCTGCGGTGGGAGATGGTGATAGGGGTGCTGCAGGAAGGGCACGAACGTTGGGGCTCCCGGGTTGTTGTAGGCCCGGTGCAGCTCTTGAGGTGGCGAGCTATGTTCGCCTTGGACACGACCTTAGCACATTTAGGGCAGGGAGCCTGGTTGGGATTCATGCTGCAACAGACGGACAATTTGTATTGGTAACATGTTCATTAAGGTAATCTATGCAAATACCGTAAAGAGAACGGTAGTCCAAGTCTAAAGTTTGCTTAGGGGTACTACTACGTTAACTAGGGTATAACAGTTAGTGGACTTACATGTATTAGATGGGTGAGGTTTCCGTATGAAGATTGAGTCGAGTGATGGAGTGGTAGCGGATTTCTGTGAGGATGGTCGGTCTGCAACAAATGAAACACAATATCGTAAAACTCTCAATGTCTATCTACTCGGGTTTGTATAATACTAGAAACTCTGTAGAAACTGTTTTTTTTTTAATATCTTGTTGAGGGTAAGATAAGTTAGGTTATGTAATAACTTTGGTAAAACTCTCAATATCTATCTACTCGGGTGTGTATAATACTAGAAACTCTGTAGAAAATGTTTTTCAATATCTTGATGAAGGTAGGACAAGTTAGGTTAAGTTCCTAGAGAGAGTACAATGAGTTTATAGGTTATGTGTACTTACTATACGGTTGCAATAGATGCGTTGTAAATAGCGGAGCTGCTAGATGTGTCTCGATCAAAGGGCTGAGACTAAATGAGGTTTGAGCTGAAATCATCGTAATATATGTATTACTACTACGTGAATCAAAATGTTATTTTATTAGATGCTACTACGTTACTCAAAAATAACACTATGTTTTAGGTCGTAAGTGAGGTTATGTTAGTAATTTGTCAACTTGAGGAATTAAAGAAAGGGAATTGATATAGTAAATTTAGGGTCTGTTAAGTTCTAAAAGTGAGGTTATGTTCCAGACTTACAATAAATGTATTCTCAAAAATTGAGGTTATGTTCTCTTAAACTTACAATAAATAAAGTCTCAACATGTGGGTTATGTTTGAAAGATGTATCCTAGTTGGATTGTAGACTAAGTTTATGGTGAAACAAGGATAATATATCCACGTTCACCTTGAAAGTGACTTATGTGGGAGTCTTTACTAACACAATTGTATCATAACATAATATGCTAAGCTTATGAGCGAGTGGTATGATTAAGTTATGAGTTTTTAGTGTTCTACATCTGACGTTAATATGTTAATGACTAATACTGTATACTATTAAATGTTGTAGTAACTAAATGTGGTTATAAGGTAGTTGTTTTATGTACGTTGGGTACTTACTCAAATTGAAGGTTCAAAGTTGCGCGGCAGAAGGACGGTGTACAGGCAGGTAGATACTAGTTGGTCCACAATGGGAAGGCACACTGACAACCGTTGTGAGTGAGGGGTATATATACCAGGATCAGACGACCACGCCTGAGGTTAGGTAACCAGACCTGGCAAACCAGAAAAGGTCTGGGAAAGGTCACCGCGTCCGGCGCGCCCAAGGTTGTTGTAATTATACCGTCTGGAGGTCGGCGCGGTAAAAACTTGTCTCGAGGTCCGACTGTCCGAAGGTTGGCGCGGTAATAACTTGTCTCGAAGCCGGTCTGTCTGGAGGTCAGTTCTGACTTGGTAGGATGTTAGTCGGAAGGGTACTGGAAGTGGAAACGGAAGTAGACAGGAAGTAGACCGGAAGTGGACCGGAAGTAGAGCGGAAGTAGACCGGAAGTAGACCGGAAGTAGACAGGAAGTAGACCGGAAGTAGACAGGTAGTAGACCAGAAGTAGACCGGAAGTAGACCGGAAGTAGACTGAAAGTAGACCAGTATAATAAGAAGAATTTGGAAAAGTGAGGTTAGGGAATTTGGCGGGATCCTCCATATTGGATTGGACCCAGTTTGCACATAGAGTATAGATTATATGAGAAGATAGTACATTTTATATAGTATAGCATGGTAAAGGTTAGCTTAATAGTGTATTTTATATAGTATGAAAAGGGAATTTGAGGGAAATTTGGGAGGGCATGTGGTAGCACTTTGTCCGGCAGCCATCTTGGATCCGGCCACCATCTTGGGTTTTTAGTCGTAATTAGGGTAATTAAAAATCGATTAAGGTCGTTAAAAAACGATTAAAACCCCATTAAATATCGATTGGGCTCATTAAAAATCGATTAAGAGCTCATTAAAAATCGATAAAGGTCACGTGACCTGAACCCCCACCCTCGCTCGTCATTCGGCGAAAATCTCATCATGGGGCTATGTAGAATGCCCATATGCCTACTACTTTGAACAATATCAATAACATGGTTTCTGCAATTCGTGAAGTCTGATTTAGCTAATTCATTTTTCTAATCTATATATTGCTTACATTATGGATATGTTTCTCCGTCTGTTTCATTTTGGTTTGTTAACTTTAAATTCTCCATTATTGTTGCGAGTTATATTTGAATATTTTCAATTTTATGGAAAGTTCGGATACCAAAACGGATGCAATATGCAGTGAACCGATGGATACTTCTGATCTGTTGAAGGCTCGAATGGCCTTCTGCATTCCCTACCCCTGTTGCAGCAAAGTACTTAAGGACGCGGGTAATTGTTCTTGCGACGTTGCTGCTTGTGGACGAGAAGATGATGTGGAAGTATTCCTTGTGGTCAAAGTTGAAAAAAGACGGGGCCCTCTTGTCTGGGTTCTTCCAACTGGTGTTTCTGATATATTTGAGTAGTGTCCAAATGGGCTCGCTGGGGCAATCGATAAAAGTGATTTACGACTTCCGGGGACCTGTCACAGTTAAAGGGAAAAGTGGAGCAGAGTGACGTCAGCTTGTGACGTCAGTTGATGACGGGGACAGTGACTTCATGGGGTTATGTAGGTCAAGGTCATTCAAAAGAAGTTTTAAAAAGGATCTTGCACGAGTTCCATTCGATTGTAGTATTCATTCGATCGTTTTTGATTCGATTGTTAATACTCGAACAGAAAGAACCGAATGGATATACTACTATTTTTGAATGAAACTCGTGCAAAATCTTGGCTATTATTATAATCATTTATTATTAACATTGTTGTTAGTAGTATAAAAGTAGGCGAGCGAGACCCACTTTTCTGGCTTCTGATTGGTCGAGAGCGGTCACGTGACTTTTCCAAGATGGCGGCGCCCATTTCCCGCCAAATTTCCTAACCTCACTTTTCCTAACCTCAAATTTCCCTCAAATTCCTAAATTTCCCTCCAAATTCCCACATCATACTATATAAAATGCACTGTTAACCTTGTTATACTATATAAAATACACTCAACCTAACTTTTTCTTTGTTATGTTATATAAAATGCACTGTTAACCTTGTTATACTATATAAAATACACTAACTTTTTCCATGTTATACTATATAAAATGCACTGTTAACCTTGTTATACTATATAAAATACACTCTTTTTCCATGTTATACTATATAAATGCACTTTTTTGTCCTATATGGCGTCTTTCTCTCTCGCGCAAACTCACACCCCGTGGGATAATTTCCTCCCAAAATTCCCTCATCCAAGATGGCGGTCTTTATACTATATAAAATACACTATAATAAATGGCTAACACGTCGTCTGCTGGTCGGGCGCGCATGCGCGTTGTTACTCTAATCATATATACACTATAACAAATTTAATAATCCATACACTATAATAAAATTAATATTTCATATAATCTATGTGGCTGACGTGATCGCAGCGCTCCTAGCAGCAATTTCCCAAAACATAAATATATATTGAACAAATTAGACATCACTTGACCTCAAAGGTCAACCCGTGGCTGTTATCACATTTGCTTCCGTTACCACAAGGGATGACGTAATCGGATTTTCATGTCTGGACAGGCGCGTGACCTAATTGCCCCCTACCTCATCCATCCCTATTTAACCTACCAACACAATCAATCTTTCTCACTTCTGTTCTTGCACTCGTACTGATCAGACGTGTCCTCACTTTGCTCCTCGATATCAGTAATTATTCTCATCATAAATACTTTATTCTTGTAATTTTGGACACCGTTCTCTGTACGGTATTTCAAAGTAAAAATCAATAATTTGTGCCCTTTTTTTACTTTAATTTAATAATTAATTTTTAATTAATTTAAAGTAAATTTAATTACATCCTAACCATGGAATCCTTTGCCATTAATGATAACCTAGTCACCATCTCCCGCCAATTTGACACTTCCAGTCCCGATCTCCTTAACGTACTTACTAGTCATAAAAATAAAATCATGACCGAAATAAATAAACGCCTAAACAGGCTCGGGGGAGTAAAATGGTACATTGCGGTTCAAATTAAATTTTCCAAAATTGTTAACAACGAAGAAATCTCAACTACTCCATTCTTTCACGGCAAAACTCGTCCTTTGTTACCTTCCGATTCTCTAGATGTACAATACTCTGAAGCTACAGACAAAATTTTAGAAAGTGTGGCTAAGTGGGTAAGTCAAGGTAGTGGGTGGGTAATAGAAAATGTTTTACGACTCGATCTGTTTATTGTAAAATTTCAACCTTTGTACGCCTCTTCTTTCATACCCACCCCGAAAAAAATCTCAAACTCTATGCATGGAATTATAAATGTTAAAAATTACGATCAAAAATGTTTCCTATACTCTGTACTTGCCCAATTGTACCCTGATAAACATAGGCGAGTATGTTATTACAAAAAACTTGACAATAAATTAAACATGTCTGGGATTAGCTATCCTGTCAAAATTACTGATTTAGATAAATTTTAAAAATTGAACCCTGCTTTATCTGTAAATATCTTTGGTTTTGAAAAAGACGAAATTTATCCTTTACGTATAACCAAAGAAAAATTTAGAGCTCACCATGTAAACTTACTATTACTGACTACTTACACAACTACTCACTACTGTCTGATCACTCACATGTCACGACTTTTAGCTCACTTGACTAAATACAACCCAGCTATGTTCTACTGTGACTACTGCCTACACAGATTTCGTACTAATGACTTACTTACTAACCACTTACCTTTGTGCTCACCACACGGTGCACAAAAGACCAGACTTCCTACTGATGACGAAAAATACATGTCCTTTAAAATCTACACACTTACTCATAAAGTCCCCTTCACTATTTACTGCGACTTTGAGTCCTTTGTCGTACCTATCCCTAATACAATTAACGACCCATCTACTTCACACATGACCAACACTGCCCATCACGTCCCCTCTGGTTTTTGCTATGTTATCATTGACAGTAATGGCAAACCAGTAAAACAACCTAAAGTCTATAGCGGCCCCGATGTTGTAGATACTTTTCTAAATTGTTTGATTGATGAGTCTTAGGAGCTCTTACCTATTATTTAAAAGAATATTCCGATTAATATGTCTCCGCAAGACAAAATTATTTTCCAAAATGCTACCACCTGTCACCTTTGTCAAAAACCTTTAGACGGAGACAAAGTGGCCAATCGTAATCACCTAACGGGGCAGTTCTTGGGACTCGCCCACAATTCATGCAATCTAAATTATAAAGTCGTTTTCCATTCCACACATTCCAGTCGTTTTCCATAACCTCAGAGGTTATGACTGCCACCACTTGATCCAAGGGTTAGGTAAATTCAAAAAAGAAAATCCGTCATGTATCGCTACAACCAGTGAGCGGTACATTTCAGTCACCCTTGAATCTTTACGATTTTTGGACTCACTCCAATTCCTTAACGCTTCTTTGGACACACTCCTGTCCAACTTAGTTTCTGACGGGGCATCAAAATTCAAAATTTTAGGGCAGAGTATGACCAACACTGACTTACTTCTACACAAAAGGTGACTTTCCCTATACGTACATGACAGATGAATCAAAATTTAACGATTCTGAACTGCCTCCCAAGGAGGCGTTCTATAACGACTTGACCAAAAAACCGATTTCAGACGAAGACTACTTACACGCACAGACTGTATGGTCAACTTTTGACATGACAACTATGAAACAGTATCACGACCTTTACCTACTTACAGACGTATTGTTACTTGCCGACGTCTTTGAAAATTTTAGAACCACTAGTATGACTTACCACGGGATTGACCCGTGTAACGTCTACTCTGCCCCCGGACTTGCATGGAATTCCATGCTAAAAATGACAGACGTACATCTTGAACTACTTAGTGACATAGACCAACACCTCTTTGTCGAGTCTGGGATCCGGGGCGGTGTCTCCATGATACCTAACCGGTACGCCCAGGCCAACAACCCTTACTTACCCGACTTTGACAACAAAAAACCCACCAACTACCTACTTTATCTAGATTGTAACAACCTGTTCGGGACCAGTATGTCTGAGAGACTCCCAGAGTCTGATTTTAAATGGATTGACCCACAAGAAATTGACTTTACAAAAGTACCTGACAACTCTGACATGGGTTACATTTTAGAGGTTGACTTACACTACCCAGACCATTTACACGACTTACATTCTGACTTTCCACTGGCCCCCGAACGAAAAGTAGTGACAGACGACATGCTTTCCCCCTACTGTAAGGACTTACTTAATGAACTCGACTACAAACCGCCCAAGACTGAATAACTACTAACTACACTTTGTGACAAAATAAAATACGTTGTACACTACAAGACTCTAAAACTTTACTTACAACTTGGACTTGTACTGACCAAAATACACAGAGCTCTAAGTTGTAAACAGTCTGCCTGGTTAGCCCCATTTATCAATTTTAATACAGAGAAAAGAAAATGTGCCAAAAATAATTTTGAAAAAGATTTTTTTAAGTTAATGTACAACGCTACGTACGGGAAATCCTTGGAAAATGTTAGGTCGCGTATTGATTTTAAACTAGTAAATAACGAAAAACAATTGGTTAAATGGACAGCTAGTCCCAGACTTAAAACATTTTTCGCATACAATAAAGATATCGCGGGATTGGCTTTGAAAAAACAAACGATCTTTTTAAACGGACCCATTTATGTTGGATTTACAGTATTGGAAATTTTAAAATTAATAATGTACAACTTTCACTACAACTGGGCAATTGCAAAGTATCGGAAAAACACAAAACGTTGTATGACTGACACAGACTCACTATTCTACAACAAATATACTCCTGACGTTTACGCAGATATGAAAAATGAATTACACCTTTTCGATACCTCTGACTATCCACCTAGCCACCCATGTTATAGTAATTTAAACAAAAAAGTGTTAGGAAAATTTAAAGATGAACTAAACTCAAATCCGGCTAGGGAAATAATTGGCTTGAGAGCGAAATGCTACTCCGTTCTAAATTCTAATCTAGAGGAAAAGAAGGTAGCCAAAGGCGTCCCCCGAGTCGCGATAAAAAAACAATTAAAACACGAAATGTACAAAGACTGTTTGCTTAATAATTTGACAAAAACAACATCCGCTCTAAAGATCCGTAGTGAAAAACATAACATTTACACACAACACATTTCAAAATTATCACTTTCCCCCTTTGACGATAAAAGATATATTTTGGAAAACGGTATTAATACACTAGCATACGGTCACCATTTAATTAGTAAAAAACGAGCTTTAGAACACGACCATGATTACCTAACTAAAAAACCAAAACTAAAATAAAAACGTACCTTACAAAAAAATCACTCCTACGTAAATAATAATTAATAAAAGCAAACTCATCTTGACGTAAGTCGTCCTCCTCGATCTCCATCCTCTCCATGACTGTCCACCACTCCCTCCCCCCACCACATCCATCCCTATCGCACTAATGGCATCGATCCCACTACATTGGATCTTTGTAAAACCTTTAACAACCTTTTTGAAATTAAACAACTAAACCTTCCAAAATCAATTCAACAATACTCTCCAAACTGTAGGTTTATTAATGGCCTACCTTTAATTCAATTTGCATTTTCAAATAATTAGCTGAACTTTGCAACTAACAGAGCCTGTACCTTTCGAGCAACTGTATGAATGTGGCTCTGGGGCGTAAAAACCCGTATCCAAAAGCGAATGTGGCTCTGGGGCGTAAAAACCCGTATCTAAAAGCGAATTTGGCTCTGGGGCGTAAAAACCCGAATCCAAAAGCGAATGTGGCTCTGGGGCGTAAAAACCCGTATCCAAAAGCGAATGTGGCTCTGGGGCGTAAAAACCCGTATCCAAAAGCGAATGTGTGTTGCTGGTTAGGTAAGCAAGGCTTTACAATTGGTAGGGAGGCTGTAAACTTTATTTCTATTATTTTTATGGTCGACTGCCACCGTATAGAGAAAGGTTGGGGCTCTATACACCAAAAAAACAAATAAATTGTTAATCCTTACTTGAATCCTTCCATTCTTCCACTATGAGTGTAAGAGAGCAGATAGCAAGGGAGCTACATGCTCTAGTTAGAAAAAATTCCCTACTAGACCTGTAGAAGTTAAGGGATTACAAGACTTGTTAAAACTAGTAGTTATTGGAATTTTGAAAAGCGACGTTTAGTTTCTGTAGCTGACCCACATGATAATCAAGATGCTTTAATTAACCAAGTCATATCTACTGGCAAACTGTCCAAAGAAACACGAGGACGACTGGGACTTTGATAATATGGGAATTAAATTTGTTAGAGATGCGAAAGAAATGAACGAGGCTGTAAACCTATAAGTGTTAACCGAAGCAAAATTACATATTTTGGAAATATAAGGTCAACAAACAACAACTATAAGTTCAGTGCTGACATCACTTATAGATACGATTAGTGCACTGGAGGGGCGGATTTATGAAAACAGCGTTAAATCTGAAAAACAACTTAGAAAATTTGGTCAGGTACTTTTTTCCCATATTCATGGTGCTAAAGGGCGGAGTACAGAAACACTGACCGCCGATAACTACATAAACTGGACTGAAATTTTCGGTGAACAAGGTGAGGGGTAATATAAAGTGAAATATAGCTAAGTCCCTTCATTCTTCAATTAACCTTCGTAAGAGACACACATAATGAAGAAGAAATCGGCACGTCGCGGAAGAAGACTTGTATCTAATGCACTCGAAGGAATTGGAAGTTTAGCTGGAACAGCCTTAAACAGGGGTATTGATCTACTGCCAGTGGAACTTCACCTGCCAGGATACAGGTACTGTGGGGGTGGCACCAAGTTAAAGAAGAGATTAGCTCGTGGTGATCAGGGAATAAACGGTCTGGACGAAGCCTGCAAGGCCCACGACATAGCCTACTCACAGTATTCAGACACAGCGCGGAGAGCGCAAGCTGACAGAGACTTGGCCGAACGAGCTTGGCAAAGGTTTAAGGCATCAGATTCGTCTGTAGGTGAGAAAGCCGCAGCTTGGGTAGTTACAACAGCCATGAAGGCGAAAGCAAAGTTGGGTGGTTCTCATAAGAGAAAAAAGGGTAAGGGTTTGTATCTAAGACCCTGGGTAGGTCGAGGTGTTAAGAATGCACCTAAAAACAAGAAGAAATGCACTTGTAAGAAGAAAAAAAACTTAAAATTAGTCTACGTTCCCGGACATGCCCTATCAAACCACGAACTCGTTACCTACGCTAAAAAATTAAACATTCCACACTTTCGAGGTGTTTACATGAGGGACACACTTCCGAATAAACCTAGATTGAACGAAAGCGCAATTATTAATTTGGACAGTATACAGGGGGAAGGTACACTTTGGGTTTGTTATAAAAAGCTAGGTAACGAGGTTTTGTACTATGACAGTTTTGGTAACTTGCGTCCTCCTATGGAATTGATTATGTATTGGGGTCCCAGTGTTAATATAAAGTATAATAACGAAAGACAACAGGATTTTGACTCAGTACTTTGCAGGCACTTGTGTTTAGAGTTCCTCGTTGATAATGTTTTGCCTTAGTGGACAGAGTTCAACGCTAAGTTGTGACATATTTCCTTCGATCGATTTATCGACAGGTGATTGGGAAATTGGTTTGATCGATTTCACAACAAACAACTCAATACCGAATGTAGAAGAAAATGTGAACGACACATTCCACTACGGGGACACTGTAATGAAAATTCCAACTGGCTCCTACGAGATTAGTGATTTAGAGAATTACATTAACAATAACATAAAAACTGGTGTAAAATTCAGTTTAAAACTAAACAATAGTACTTTGAAAGTTGAAATTAATTGTAGCGAGCCCATTCACTTTGAAACAGAAAACAGCCTGGCTACCTTGCTCGGCTTTAATAAAGCTGTATACGAAGCCAATAAAACTCACATGTCTGAGAATGAAGTTAACATTAACTCAGTAAATGTCGTTCGATTCACATGTAACGTGACAAGAGGCTCGTATCAGAACGGTCAGGAAAGCTATATAATACACGAATTTTATCCGTCAGTTCCACCTGGCTAAAAAATAATTGAAACGCCTCATAACGTGATATATTTACCTGTGAGTGTGCAAGCTTTGAATTACATTACTTGTGAGCTGAGAGATTAACAAGGGAAGTTGATAAACTTTTAAAACGAAACAATTTCGTTACGCTTACACTTAAGACGAAGCAATGGGATTAGTATTTAGGGAAACAACTGTGTCGAAACAGGTCATTAGACCTAAAACACTCGAGGTGTTAACATCGAGCAATACAAAGCTTTTAAGATCCTTAGGATTTAAAATAAAAGTAAAAAATGTTGGAAATTGAGGGAGAAGTCGAATACAGCGATGTTATTACAAGCTGTGAGTATCACACACACACACACACACAAACCGTACGCCTCTTCAACTTTCAAAAACAATGATGAAATACGTATCGCCGTCAGTCAACAGGACATTATTACTGCTCCGTTTGAAAGTTCTCTGCATATTTCTGGTAAAATTACAGCCAAAAAGGTTGGTGGTGTAAGCGCAGACGTGTCTCTGATTAATAACGCTATGGCGTACTTGTTTGAAGATATTAGATACGAAATTTCTAGTATAACAGTGGACCGTACTAAAAACTTGGGTGTTGTATCAACTATTAAAAGTTTACTGTCACAGACAGAATGAAACAAATGCATTGGAAAATGCTTGTTGGTTCGGTCCAGAGTCATCAAAAAAAACAACCGAGTTTACTTTTGCCATTCCATTAAAATTACTCTTTGGTTTCATGGAAGATTACAGGAAAATTATTGTAAATATAAAACAAGAATTGATTCTGCTGCGGTCAGCCAACAACACGGATGTGTTGTTATCAGAGGATGCGCTATCACACAGTCTGGAAATAACCGACTTGTACTGGCGTGTGCCACACTTGACTGTTTCCGATAGTTACAAAGAAAAACTTTTAAGACTCGTTAATAAAGACACACCGATTCATCTTCCCTTTAGGTCGTGGGAGTGTCACGAATATCCCACGCTCCCACAAACAAAGAGACATAATTGGACTGTAAAAACGTCATCGCAGATAGAGAAACCCCGCTATGTGATACTAGCGTTTCAAACTGATAGGAAAAATAACATAAAAATGAACATGTCAGGTTTTGACCATTGTGATTTAATGGATATCAAGTTATACCTCAATTCAAGTTACTATCTCTACGACAATATCCGAGGTGATTGGAGTTTATTCTATGAAATGTACGCGAAATTTCAGTCTTCATACTACGGTGTTTCCAATTCACCTATCATGGACTTGGATACTTTTAAATCGAAATGTCCAATCTTTGTAATTGACTGCTCCAAGTAGAATGATTCAATCAAGTCTGGACCTATCGATGTACGCATCGAATTTGAATTTAAAAATAATGTACCGGACAAGACTACAGCTTACTGTTTAATAATTCACGATGCACATTAGATGTACAATCTTTTAACAAGTACAGTAAGAACGGTTATGTAATAAACGTGGGAGGGGGAATAATATTTAATAATCAAACTAAATTAATTTATTCAGTTGACAGTTTGGATCCGCTAAGACAAAACCCACATTAGCCATGTCGACACCGGCTGTGGTGGAGTTTCATGGGTTCAAAGACAATCACAATAGATTTATCGTTAAAGAATTTGTCGTTGTGGGTCCTTTTGTAAATGTAAATATAGTTTTCAAGTCTCCTTATCCTGAAAGTAAGTTGAATAGTGCTGCTCGGAAAGCTAACAATTGGTGTGAGCGTAAGTTTCACAAAATACTTTGGGAAGAGGGATGTGTACCTTTTAACTTCAAACTAGTTCGTAGCTTACTAAAACCTTTTGATATAGTCTATACCAAAGGGTTGGAGAAAAAGTTATTTCTTTCCAAATTTCACGGGAATGTTCAGGAACTCGACGAGTCTTGGACAGTTCCCGACATGTATACGTTTTTACCTTGTTGTTTACCGCAACATGCTAGTAATGGCAAGTGTGCCTTAGTAAGTGTTCAGTTTTTCTACAAAAAGTTGCTTGCTTTTAAATGTGTGTAATTTTACTGTGAAAATTTTTATAAAAATTGTTACTATCGTATCCATAGCTCTGTGTGAATGTGCGTCCTATGGCTGGCCTAAACTCCGTAAGTCCAGGACATGAACTGTCGAGGTTAGGGCGGCCAAAATTTAATAAAAAAAGCCCGACTGTTCTCTAAGGCAGCCGTAAAACGTGTAAGACCTGAGGCGGTCCTGCAGCTTGAGGGTGGATTAAACCCCGTAAGACCTCAAGTCGCAGATGCATCTAGTATGCAATGGGCCCTCGTACAGTTTGGATGTATGTAACACTCTATGGCTGGCTTAAACTCTGTAAGTCCAGGGTGTGAGTAAGGGATATTTTAGTAACAAGAAAAATAAAAGCCCTTTGTAAGTTTGTACGTCACATTGAAAGGCTTCTCCAAGTAAAGTGGCGGCTAGACTTATAGGGGATCCAAAAAAAGTATTAAAAAAAACACAAAAATAATGCTGGGAGGTAGCAATTTTGTTATGGAGTGGCTACCACCGTAGCTTGCGATGGATGGGGCAAGTTACATTAAAGTAAGTGGGATTATGCCTACTGGGGACACCCACTATAATAAAAAACGCGCCGAGACCCTACCTCTTGGGTGGTGTGGAAACATGGGTCATAATCTTGTCTGGCAATGTAAGGACAAGCGTTACGACTCGTGCATAGGCCTTCGGGGAAGGAGGCACAATACTCCCCCGTGACTCTCAAGGTAAACTGAGAGTATAAAAGGACTCGTATTTCCACTTTTCTTATCAGTCTATCATGGCATCTTTTGTCGAACGTTTCAACGCTGCTACTCCGATGAATTATATTACTGTCAAGGTTGGAGATTTGTCATCCAACATCCAGTATCCAGTCAAAAATATTACACGCATAAGTACGAAATACGGTGATACTCTCGTTGCGATACTGTTTGATCCGCATTTGGAGGAGGACATCAAGGTGTTTCTACCTAGAAGATACGTCGATACTTTGCATGAGGAAGAATCAATACCGAACAACTTGGTACTGATCAAAGAAGTTGGATCCACGTCTGCTGAACACATTTTCCAGGTATGTTACTGGAGGGAACAGTATGTTAACTTGAGAGAAAAGTAACACAATTCTTTTGTTATGGGTTTTTTTCTTATGTGTGCTGTTATTGTTTCAGAAAGATGGAGCATTGCTGCAAGATGTTTAAGTGTTTCAAAACACCAGAAGATCGAGTACACGACTGCAGATACTGCAAAGCATTTGAAGAAAAAAGGAAAAGACGTTGCATCCCATTGATCTTCATACCATGTATTTTGTTCGCAAGTTACATGGTCTACGATATTTACTATAAACACCTAGAGTAAATCTCTATGGAAAGGTGGTAGGATGGCTACCAACGTAATGAACGATGGTTGGGGCAAGTTACAATAAACAATGCGGCTAGTGAGACTAGGCCTACTGGGGAAACTCACTATAATAAAAACGCGCTGTGATCAGTACCTCATGGGTAGTGTGGAAACCTGATCAAAGCGCACGCTAGGACAGTAGTTACACGTTTTGCCACCAGGTGCGCATTTGCACAGAGTGCAATTGACATTTGTTATAGTATATATTGCCACAGAGTAGCAAGTCAATGCGCATGCGTCACCCGCGCACAGCTGATATCGCCAGGTCCGCTCCGATCGACGTTGCCGCTAGGAGCGCTACGATCACGTCAGCCACATAGATTATATGAAATATTAATTTTATTATAGTGTATGGAATATTAAATTTGTTATAGTGTATATATGATTAGAGTAACAATGCGCATGTGCACCCGACCAGCAGACGACGTGTTAGCCATTTATTATAGTGTATTTTATATAGTATAAAGACCGCCATCTTGGATGAGGGAATTTTTGGAGGGAATTTTCCCACGGGGTGTGAGTTGGCGTGGGAGGGAAAGACGCCATATTGGACAAAAAAGTGCATTTTATATAGTATAACATGGAAAAAGAGTGTATTTTATATAGTATAACAAGGTTAACAGTGCATTTTATATAGTATAACATGGAAAAAGTTAGTGTATTTTATATAGTATAACAAGGTTAACAGTGCATTTTATATAGTATAACAAAGAAAAAATTAGTTTAAGAGTGCATTTTATATAGTATAACAAGGTTAACAGTGCATTTTATATAGTATTATGTGGGAATTTGGAGGGAAATTTGGGAATTTGAGGGAAATGTGAGGTTAGGAAAAGTGAGGTTAGGAAATTTGGTGGGAAATGGGCACCGCCATCTTGGAAAAGTCACGTGACCGCTCTCGACCAATCAGAGGCCAGAAAAGTGGGTCTCGCTCGCCTACTTTTATACTACTGTTGTTACAAATATAACTTTAAAATTGTTTTATTACTAAGTTGAACTGTCCATTCGTCGTATGAGTAAACCAAGCCTGCGACGTACTTCTTCAAGTTTGGTTGTGTGGTTTTCTTGATATGTTTTGCATTTGCAGTAGCTAAAACATTTACATTAGAACAAGCTCTTCCATCCACTTGATCGTCTGGTAGTTCAAAACATTTCAAATAGCAACAATAGCAAACCATTCGATCGAAAGATACAACTCTTTTATTATTCGCAGACATGTTCTTTCTTCTTCTTCTTATTCTTTTTCTTTCTATGTGAGTATGTGTTTTGTGAAAGAGGAGCTCGATGTGCACTGTTCAAGAGCTGGACGCGAAGTGATGTAGCGCTAGCATGTCTGCTAGGTACTCGGACTTTCCCCCCACCACTACCATTACCCCCATTACCGGTCCCTCCCCCACTACATCACTCCCTTCTTCTTCCACCGATCAAGTTCATTTTCTGAACTACATTGTTATTAAATTGAAACAAACACAAGTCCCAAGGTCAAACATATATTTGACGTTTGTACAAATCATTTTTACAATTGACTAGAAAAGCTTAAAAAAACACATGTCCCAAGGTTAAACATTTGAACTTTAAAAAAAGCAATACGACAGCATATGTTTCCATGTACTGTCGTGTTGTTTTTTATTTTCTTTATTTTATTCTTTTCTTTTAAACTTTGTACAATACAGAGTAGTTACATATATTTATACATCAGTTTAAATTATTTTACAATCGATTAGAAATGCTACAACCCAACTATGAGATAACTACAGATAACAAACTTTATACAATTGACTAGAAATGCTACAAGACAACTATATACAAATTACAAACTTTTTACAATTGGCTGGAAAAGTTACATAGAAATAGTACATCCATAATTCGTGTGTGACGTGCAGAGTGAGTTCAGTGGAATTGTTTCCGCTCGATCCGTGGGACACCAGATACAAGGATCCAGGGTTGATATCTCGCAAGTCTTCATTCTGTAGAAGGTGAACAAATCGTTTTGGTAGAAACACTTGAAACTTAGGTTCATCGCCTGTAGTGAAGGGTGCATCGCTGAGTGATACCAAAATCGCTTCTCCGTGAGTTGTTTCCAGTTTTCTAATACTGTGGATGATGTAGTGTTTGTTTTCCTTGAGCTCTGAACATTTCCTTGTCAGCAGAAGGTTTGACTTCGAGTTGGAGTTGAATCTATCAACTAGTGTTTCCAGAAACTGCTTCGATGTCATCTTTGTTAGCGGTGTCATGTGAGATGTTACCTCCTTGGAGTTCTGTGTCATACTGCTGCTGCGTGCGAGTCACTTCCCCATATTTATACCCTCCTCCATCCCCACCACCACCACCAACACATATGAAGGGTGCAGGGGAAAAACGATCAGAGTCAAAAAACAATGTTTTGAGAAAAACTAGTTTAAAGTTTTCATTTAGTGTTAGAAGGTCTATAATTATTTTTGTTTAAAGTGTAAACTACATAATATCATAGTAAATACATTTTTGTACATTTATAGTAACTTTAATAACCATACTTATTTGTTGTTTATTTATAAATAAATCATATGGTAAGCTGATACATATCTTGCAATAAATAAACGATCAAAGTCAGTTGACTTTGATGGTTTTTCCGTGTTTAATTGGTTAAACCGAAAATTTTTTAACATTACTAATAAAATAATTTAGGTCTATTTTGAAACAGTTTTATATTCATATTCATGTTCAGCAGAACAAACAACACATTGCTCCTGTCTGCAAGCAGTGGGGCCACAACATGTCTGACTATGATCATTTTTCCCTACAACGCTTGGACTGTGATCTATATTCCCCAGTTTAACATGACTCTGCACGTTTTTCCAATGTATGGCTGAATTTAAAATGCCATTTACACCGACTATGATCATTATTTCGTTGTATGGACAATGCTGTGTGATAGACCATTGCAAGAGCTTTTTAGAAATATAATATCTCAAAATTCAATTTTTTTGACTCTGATCGTTTTTCCCCTACACCCTTCATATGGCTTTGTCCACCAAGTAATTAGCTAAACGATATGCGTTGCGCAACGCGCACTGTGTTTGCCCGTGTTTAGGATTTCTAGCAGTAACACAAGAATGACCTTGCTGATTGTCATAAGTATAGTCTACATATCTGAAGTTATACCAGCAATGAATTTCTTGTTTTGTGTGCGTGTATATATATATATATATATATATATATATATATATATATATATATATATATAGGCAAATACTTTGTTAACCTTAAACCAGAAATATATGCTCACATGTTCCTTAAATGTTGTTTTATTCTGTGCTTTTAAAGTGTATGAGTTTCTGTTTTTAACATTGATACACTTAGGGCATCTACAATTCATGATTTTGCAGTATTCATGTGTGATTTCCTGTTTCTCTCCTTATATTATGCAACAGCAGTAGCCGAATTCTTTAATATTTAGATGTAGTATTTTACTTATTAAAGAATAGTATAACAACAGGCTCTGGTTGTGTATATTGAAGAAACATATAACTATTGTTATGATTAATGTGGGTAGTGGTACAATAGTTAGGGGAATTTCCATTATACATATTACAGTTTTCAATTTGCAGTGATGTATTATAGACTGCATGTGTCATTTGGAGTTATTTTATGAAATAATACTCCTACATCTTCATTTGTGCTTATTTTGTTCATTTCTTCTTTTTTAACAATTACTAATTTATTGTCATCTTTTTCATCATATCAGTGATTAGATGACTCGAAATTGTTCGAAATTGGCTCATAAGCAACTGATTGGCTCAACTCATTGCACAGTATCTTAAGCTTCATATTTTTATTTTGCTGTAATAAGAGGCTTATGGTTTTGTCACAACTATAATTTTGATTAGTGTGTGACATTTCATTCTTTTTAGAATTAACTTTGTGTACTTTTTTAGGTTTTCAGTTGCATTTTGAGGCATTAAATTTACATTAAATGACACTAACTTCAGTGCCTATGCCAAATTTGAACCTATTTTAAACTCTTTGACTTTGTACAGAGTACTAACTGTGCCTATTGTTATCAATAACGATAGTATGAAAGGTCTTGTTAGATTCCAATAATATTTAGTGTTTGTTTAGTGCAGGCTGCCATGTTCATCAGTGTATACCATTTTGTCTTCACCTACAGGCCCAGTGACTAGAAATATGGTCAACACCATTTCAAACAAGTATCTAACAAAAGTGCTGCACTGCACTCCTGTTTGTGCTCACTGATTAATTCATCATACATGAAGATATATTGTGGACTCAGTTCTGGGTCAATGGAATATTTCGTCATTTTTAATCTTGTATCTCAAGGTCTTCAATGTTGAGCCAACAATTTTAATTATTCCCTGATTTAAGACTTATATCTTAGTGCAGCACTCTGTATTTCCTGATATAATCTTATCATCAATGCAGTCTGCAAGGGACAATCCAGTTATCACTCTAGCAACATTCTGGCCAACGTCTTTAGTAGAAAATTTCATGTAAATTATTTGATCTTCTTCATGGTCTCCACTCTTCTCTATAGATCTCCTAGCTTCCTCCGAAGTGCTTATGAAACAAGCCATCTCCTTTGTGGAGTTGAGCATCCAATAAAATAACCAATAGGTTAGACAACTTTGCAAGTGCCATTGAAACTATCACATAGGTTTAACTACCACTTGTAATTATCATTATTGCAGGGGCGTTAATACTAACTTAACCAATCCAAACACTTATTTACAAGTTGTAGCTATGTTGTCGACTCTAACTTAATATAATAATATTTTACATAAGAATAATATACTTCTTGTATATATTTATTAATTAAAGAACAACTATAAATATACTACAGTAAGACAACATAAGTGCTGTGATATGTGGGATTTCTTCAATAATCGTGGTATATCCATTAGTTTTTTGACCAATTGCAGCCACAAAACTAATGTCGTTTTCCCACTAAAACACGAGCGTACATTGATACAAAAACTGACTTTTTAATTAAAATGTTACTGAGTAGTTTATTTTCTCTACCAGGTATTCTCTCCTCATCACTTGAGTGACTTGAAGCAGGTGTTATTGGTCTATTGCCTGCTACATCTCGCTCATTGCCTTCTGTGTTTTCATAATAATACTCCCAATGTTCATATGAGTATGCAGCTTGACCCAGTTCTGTCATTATATTTGGCTTAGCTAGGAACAGCTTTTCATCCACAATAACTGCTCCACTATTCACGTTGAGACATTCACAATCATACACATGGAATATACTTTCATTTATCTTTACCATATACTTTTCAACTAAGTCCCGATTCTCAGGAGTATTGTAAAACTTGTTCCACTTAATTCCCAATTTTCCAGTATTTTTGATTCTATCTTTAAATCTATTTGCTACAATGTTTACAATATGCTTACTATCAATATTCCCATATACGATGACGCAGACACCGTAGTCAGAATCGCTCCATATCACATTTTCTTTATCGATATTCTTTCCAATTGTATTGCGTAAAGCAGTTAAAGCGGAGCTTAAACATCTAGCTTTGTCGCTATCTGCTGCATCTAATACTAATTCATCTATGTTCTTCACCTTCTCGAACGCATACACATTAATGAATCTTTTATACAGCTCATCGTTGTACAACCATTGGTCACTAATTTGACTACAATCATCTACATGTCTTATGGTAGGAAGATCACAAAGCACCCAACTCAGATTGCCGTCCTCACTGCTAGTGAACCTTACCTTATAGACTTTTGAGGTTACTACATTAGTGTCTATAAGCAACTTTAAGTGCGGCTGGTTGGTCTCATTATCAAATATTACTTCGTCTACTATTTTTGAAGTTTCCTTATATGTACCAGCCAAAAACACTATTTCGTCAAATTCTAGCAGAGGTACCATAGCACCCTTAAATAGCTCTGAGTTGTTATCATATACAGCCACTCTAATGGGTTCTCTTGTACTGAAAGTTTTCTTATTAGCACTCCAAATACACCTCACCACTCTCTCATTAGGGTCTGGTTCGTTACCTCCGTTGCAATACCTAGCCCCTATCACCACCACGTCGTTATGACCTGAATTGTGCCATACGTTAAAGTTATCTGTCCAAATACCATCATAGCTCTCTCCAACAAAACTTACTGTGATCACATACATATTATCTGCCAGTTTCTTCTTATCTATCACAGCAGTATAATGTGCTCCTTTTTTGGCTGAGAATGTATATCTATAGTTAGCTGGAGCTTCAACTACTCCGTTTATGAACTTATCATACACTATGTCATTTTCAGAGGTTGCTGCAAAACATAATTCATTAGTTACACGAACTCTTTTTATATATTTAGGTACTTGATTTGGTAAAATAGCGGGCTTGTCTGCTACGATTGTAGCACCTCCTTTATATCTTATCGTTTTTGCATTATAAGAACCTATTTTGAAATTATTGGCACCATTATTTTTGGACGTTAAGGTTGTATGAATGGCTTGCCAGACTACTATGGTAGCAACATTCTTCCCGTATCTGTTGTTTTGATACAGATATGATATCCCATTTATTGTAACGCCCTTTGATATCATTATTCCCCCTTCTTTTCCTTTGAGATACAATCCACTTAGTCCTACGATATCCACTGGTTTTCCATTCTTTTCAAGTGTGCCATATATAACATCTTCTGCTTCACTCAGATAAGGTTTGAAGATATATCTATCTTTATTAAAGTCAGCTGTCATTTCTTCATTGAAAGCTCTTATGTATATATCGCCAGTAGAAATAATGTCATCCACCATTCTAGCTTGCTCAAACCAATGTATGTGGTTAGTATGTAGTGTACTAACGTACGCATCACCTATCTTAGACCATATAGCTCCACTGATTATCTCATTATTAAGACCGCCACTGGTGAATAATTTCTCATAAAACTCTTCTGATCTGCTCATCATGGGGACAGTACTCCTTGTCGTCCAGGTGCAGACACTTGTATATCTTGTAGATTCTAAGGATCTAGCATCCTCTGTGGCATAGCCGTCTGAGCTTACTTTAAACATGTTAAAGCTTCCTCTCACTATAAAGTTGAATAGACTATCTCTCCAGTATATATTAGCTTCGTCTGCACTTGATAAATTCCATGTAGAATTAGTTTTTATCTTAACATCACCTGTTACTATTACGCATCCTTTGGAACACTTCCAGCAGCTAAAGAACCTGTTCCCAATAGATACGTTCATATTCCACTTATCCATTGCACAACTGCTGTACAAATAGTCTAAATCCGCAACTGTAAATCTTTCAAGGGCTCTTTCAGGATACTTAGGTGATGTGTAAGCGCCTCCTATTATGTAATTGTTTAATAGATTTTGAACGCATTTGTTGCTGTTTTTCTTTGCTTGAAACTGAGCTTTAATTGCAGTCCAGAGGGCCTCTGTTATATCATCAGGCTTGTCATCCGGTCTGTAATTCCAAATGTATATAGTTTCTTCCTCAAATGCCACATCTAAGCAGTACACTCCCATGTCAAGTTTAAAATACCCACTATTTCCAGGAGGTTCCGTTCTGCTAATCTTCGTACTTCTGGTTGACGGATGGCGTCCAAGCACATCCCCCTCCCAATAGGCATGGGAGCAGTAGTCGCAACTGCAATCTGCGAAACAGTGTGCAGCACCCACCAGTCTACCATCTATCCTAGAAACATATGCATCATTTGATAACTGGAAATTAACAAAGTCACCTTCGGGAAACTTATCAGCCTCAACGCATAATCTTACTTTAGTCTCAGCCCTGAAGGTTATGGCACCGTGATTGACTCTACCTATTGAAGTTTTAACGTTATTGCTTCTGCCATTCCAACCCAAAGGTATAACTCCGGCTCCCTTCTTCATGTTAGCGTTTACAGGTATAATGTATGATATAGCTAAACCAACTAAGTCCCAATCTTTCGTTTGTTCTACTTCTTGTATTCCTAAAGTCTTTTGCTGGACCATCTGTATTATTTCTCGTGTTTCAGTAGCCATCATAAACATACTGGATAGAATCACTCCAGTTATGTATCCGTCGTATATACTATACATAATACAATTAAACAGCCAATACCGGTATACGTTAGTTATTACTACTCTAGCTTCTACTTTGTCCCTGAAGACGGATATTCTGCACATATGTTGTATAGCTGATCTATAGAATGCTTCCAGTAGTCCATAGAATCTTAATATGTTCATAATTCTAACATTCCCTTTCCTCCATAATACAAGAGGTGCCGCGCTAGCTATAGAATACAAAGTTCCTCCGAACAAATGCCTTAATCCACTATTGCTTAACCACCAAATAAAACTGAGTAGTATTAGCAAAACGTCCAATTCTATGTCTTCACCTTGGTAGGCGTTAACTCCTATTATCCATTGTACGGCAAAGCCAGTAACCCCTATAGTTATTACGGCGCCTATATGGTTTCCTTCCATTACCATCTTGAATGTAAATAACATCCCCCCTGCGCCTACTACGTATAAACCGTACTCCTTGAAATTTCCAAACAGCAAATGCTTCAATTTGTCTC
The DNA here is from genome assembly GCA_035578905.1 of Stictocephala bisonia. Classification (NCBI taxonomy): domain Eukaryota; kingdom Metazoa; phylum Arthropoda; class Insecta; order Hemiptera; family Membracidae; genus Stictocephala; species Stictocephala bisonia. The sequence goes on along the minus strand of JAQJVL010001940.1, from coordinate 67,495 downwards.
CATTAATGGAAAATCCGCCACCAGTTCTTTCTTCTACCTTGGTAACTATGCTAGATATTTGCCTTCTCAATGCATACTCATAACTACTAGCTAGTGGAGCTGTTTTTATTACTTGCTTGTTATTTTGTAATATCACAGTTATATTATCGGTAGTTTGTGCCCCACATACTATCTCGTAGTCATGGTGGAAGTTGCCAGTAACGATGTATCTTTGGCTACTAATGCACATGCATGGGGAAGGATCTATAACTAGAATACATGTATTATCTACCGTACCTTTATAGGTTACTATACTAGTGGTCCAAAAATTGTTCTTACCGGGCTTGACATATACTTTTGGATCCCGCACGTCTACACACAAGGTTGCTTTTTCGTCTTCAAAACTCCTTGATATTATGGTAGCTCTTGCCGCCTTTATCTTTTGGTGCACCTCTATACTATTGTTGCTCAATATAGTTTTCACAATGGAACACTCAGGTGTCTCTTCCCAAGTTTTAATTATTGTCTGGTCGTCATATTTTGATAGTACCAATTTTGTAGATTGGTCAAAACTAAATTTCACTTGCGCGCAACCATCATCGACCCATTCTAATTCATTGTAAGCACCAGATCTGCATATGCGCCCGAAATCAATCACACCAGGATAACATCTTAATGCTTCTCCAGTTCTTAATATAGTCTGTGGTAGTAAGCTATTTGCTACAGTTAAGGTGGTAACAGACATATGTGTCTCGTAACTATCTGTTCCTACTTCAATCTCAAAAGTCTCTTTAGCACCATTTTGGTCACCTATCACTTTAACGTATTGCTTAATATGGTCATTGCTTACTGTATAAGCACTGACCATGCTCTCTCTTTTTGTATTCAAACAGAGCCCAGAGGCCACAGTGATAGTAGAGGAGATTGCACAGGGATCAGCAAAATATCCCTCCTTCTTAAAGCACTCTTCGTGCCAAAGCCCCTTGCTCTTTTCGCAAGTATCTTTACAATCCTTTAATTCATCTGTGCATAAATTTTCAGAGCTTCCACAGACATATTTTGAGGGATTACATACTAGTTCTAGATCAGAGGCCACAGATGTTAAATATTGGTATTTGTATACGCCAACTATTTCAGACACTTGGTATGTCACTGTACCGCTTTTAAAGCACGTTCCCTCATTGAGGTTTATATACCTGGTTACTACTTCTTGCCCTGCAGTAACAAGACTTAAATCATAATGTTCAGAAGCACAATCAGACAGAACGACCGGTATTCTCTCTAGATACCACATCGCCGCTCCAACTATTGCGTACGGCAGAGCCACTCCATAATGGTTGGCAATAGGCATACCTATTACAAAGGCTAAAGACTTAGCTAGGGCGTCTACGTATATGGTCTTCTTGGTGATTTCAGATTGAGGCGTTTCTACCTGCTGGTTACAGGCACATTTCATATGCTTGTATGTAAAGTTTTTAAATTCTGTAGCTAATTTTCCAGCACAACAATAAGCAGAGAAATCTACTTTATTGGTAAAACTATAGACTTTATCTTTAAATACTAGGAATGTATTTTTCTTATATATACTGATTCCAGGTGCCAGGTTAGCTTCATTCGAAGTTTCTATGACATTTTCAAATAGCTTACCTATAAATGGGCACGTGCACCCTGGTTTATCTGGTTGATTTAAAAATAAGTAAACAGCTTCACTTTCTTGTAGGCAGCTAATGCTGCAGGAGGTGTTCGTCTCATTTGCAGCAGTAACTAACACTGGCTTACCAGAGAAATCTACATATTTTTGCGTGTAGGCTACCTGGCAGCCTATGTTTCTTTTCCCCATGTAGCTTGTTGTAGCATTAACATCACACTTGACTGGAGTCCTCATGTTATAACACTGGTCTTCCGACTTGCTGCAACATTCAGAGCTGTTACCTTGTCCTAGATAAGACCTTACAATACATCCAGAATCTGCAGCCCTCTTCTTTCTCGAGATTACTATGGGCTCTATCTCAGCCATTTTACTTATTTCAGAATTCAGCGCTTGCTGTGTTGCATCTAATGCTCCCATTATATCTGTTAATAACACATCGTCAAAATTGGGCTCATCTTGAAATTCTTCTTCAGCTAACTCGTTTAGTCGATTTGTAACCCCAACTATCCTAACGTTATGCTCTTTTACCTTGTTCTTAAGTACATTCAGATCCTGGGTCATATTCTTGAGATGTTGTATCATCTTGACCAACATTGCTTCTTTGTTAGAGACTATATCACTCAGCTTCCTTATTTTTGCCTCAATGGCTCCCCAAAGGTTTAGCAACCTGACTTCAGTGGTATCCTCAGATCTCTTGTCTCTTATGGCACCAACTGCTTCAGTCATAGCAGTTATGTTACCTCTTATGTATCCCCACCTGGCTTTTAATGTGTTACGAGAGATGGCATCTCGAGCCATTGCATCTTCCAATTCGTCTATTGCCAGTCCTTGCGCAACCACTTGGTTTTCCATTTCCCCAACGCTAATTAAATGAGTTTCTATTATATCATTGGTTGATACTTGTGATACTGCCGGTGTCGGGAGTGGTCTTCTTAGATCTAGCCCGGATGATACTCCTAGTCCAATTGTCAGAGCTTTAGAAAGCCACGCAAAGCTAAAGAATCTGTGTTGGTGGTAATTTCCACCGCGTTGATATCTAGTGTTTGAGCCTCTATACTGATTTCCGCCTCGTGGCCTGACATTGCCTCTTCCTCTATAACCATTTGTATTAAACCCTGAGTTAGCTTGTGGTCTAGTGAAGCTCCTACTTCTAGAATTGGCTCTACCTCCTCGACTAGAAGATCTAGATCTTTGGTTACTTCTATCACGACTCGCTTCTCTTGATCTGCTCCTCCTAACGAAGCTGTTCTGTCTCTGTACCCCTATGGTTACTCTCGACATCTCTCCCGTTAGAGCCTGTATGCTACGGGTCGACTCTTGTAGTACTATTCTTTGATTTATACCGGTGTAGGTCTCTACCTTGCTAGCTTTACGCCTCATGGTCTCTTCAGCAACTATTAAATTCTGATATGCCAAGGCAACTTGCTTCTCCGCTAACTCTAGTTCTTGGTAAGCCTTGCTCGCTTTCGTTCTGTTAGGCCGAATATTCCCCATGCCTCTGCTAGAACCTCTACTGCTCGGTGTGGTATCTCTAGAGGAACTCGGGGTAGAACCAGTAACAGCTTGGATGGCTGCATCTACTACTTTAGAAACAATGCCCTTCTCTTCTGCCTTATCTTTAGAGATTTTCTCTCTTTCTGAATAAAATGTCTTAACTTCGACATACGAGGATCTGATTAAACCATTCAACAACTGTTTATCTTTTGTGGCTCCGATGACATAAAAGTAGTCATCATGCTTTCCGCTTATCCACTTGATATTGTCGTAGTTAGTAGCTTTGCTCCTGCATATCAGCATGCCAGACATACCGGGTTTAATTGCTTTGAAATCAATAGGTTTACAAACACTGTCAAACAGGCCTTGTTTTACTGCTAGTACGAATAAAGACGGATCTATTCCATCACAACTAATGTCGTAATCTTTCCACGTGCTCTTTGCCAAACCTATACAATGCTTCGGTACTATCTCAAAATTACCAGACTTGATGTGATAATATTGTCCACTATTGTGCCTTCTCATTTCCCAAGACCTCGTTCTTTCAGGTGCTCCATGTACTATTACGGTTCTTTTGGTAATTGATCTTTTTATCAAAGTAGATATTTCTTCCCACGATCTCCCGTTAAGACCACACTCTATTCTTGGCATATGAACTACCTCGTCAGTTGATTTCTTATTGAAATCTCTCAGAGCACTTAAGATATCCCCATCAAGAGACCAAGGTGTTCTAGATCTTCTTTTCGTCACTAAGCCCCAATCATATAGCCCATCTTTTCTTGCTAATTTAACAGCAGTGCCCACTGATACACTACCGATTAATTCTCTAAAGTTTTCTACATAATGTGAGCTAAATATTCTAGCAAAACCGGCACCAAGGCTCATATCTGCGCCGATACTATGTACTATAATGTCTTTGGTCTCGACGCTCAATTTAGACTTTTCTTCTTTCAGTTCTAACTTTTTCTCTATATCTTCTAGCCCTACATGGTCTTTTAATATCTTGACAATGTCTTTACTACAACCTTCCACATTGAAGGAGGTTCTGATTATATAATCTGCGTCAAACACTCTAGTGTCGGATTTGTCAAGAAAAACTACTTTAACACCAAGTAGCTCATTTATGTCATCAAGATCCGACATGTATATGCCACTCTTACCATTTCGTATTACAGCTAGTGATAATGAGTTGCCGTATACCACAAACTGTTCAGCCAGCTGTATCCTTAACATTTCTAGGAAATGTAGGTTATCAGAAAAAAACTATGATTTTATTCACTGGTTCAACATCGATCTTAGCACGAATAGCGTTTTCTACATCTGTTAAATGCTCCTCTAGTTCCAGTTTTGGAATATTATTGGTCATTCTTTTGAAGTCTTCCCAACACTGTTCAGCTAATTGTCTGCTATATACATTGTCAACTCTAGTCTTGAGTATTACTTGTCGCATCCATTGTTGCTTACCAAAATCTATTACGTATTTTCTTTGTATAGGATGCTGCAAAAAGCTGTCGTTATACGTGATTATATTCTTACTCCTGCGTAATGCAGCGAATAAACTGTTATCATAGTCCTCGGGATTCGCCAACTGAGGTATCTTTTTGGTTATTTGCCTCACCATTGACGCTTCAGGTACATAGAAGATCGCTGTGTCCTTATACTTCTCTTGTACTACTTCTTTGGTACCCTCCACGTTTCTTATATACCGTAAGACTCTGGTACGGCCCTTCTCGACTACTTTCTTCTTAGGACAGTCTCTGCTACATCCCGGGTTATCTTCGTTGCTGATGTATTCAGCTCCACACTCGCACTTATACTCTGTCATCTGTGGCTTGCTTTTTTCAAAATTTTTCCCTTTATTACATTGATTATGTTTCCATCTTTCTTGTTTCGTGCAAAGACTAATGTGCCACGATGCCTATGGTATTGAAACATTGCCTCTCTCAATGTTGTTTCATATGTATGATCATCATCAAGTAAATATTCTTTGCTTTTGAGTATTATGAAAGTTTTTGAAGGGTCGGTTTCTTCTCTAGATAGGGCCCTCAGAACGAATGAAACACCTCTGGTGTTCAGCAAGTTCTTTAAATCCCTTGTAACGACAGCCCCAAGTAGAAACTCGGACTCTATCACTATGTTTTGGAAATCCTTTGGTGTCATCCTTTGCTTTACAAAGTCAGGCACTTTCGGAGCGTTCTGCTCCACCGATGAACCAGGTCTCTCTACTCTTACGATCGGTTTCCTTGGAAGAATATTCCATACTGAGTCAATTGGTGACACAGCTTCTCCTCTCAGCGACGGATAGTCACCTTTAGACTCAATCAGTCCCATGGAGGAAACACCATTTTGTGGTGACATAACTGGTGTGTCATCATTATTGTCAGTTTCTAATGTATTAACACCAACTGGAGAAGATGGTGTGGGCTCCATTGTCAGGGTTTGCTCACTCCCAGAACTTTTCTTCTCAACAATGAGCACATCAGGTGCTACTTCTACCACTGTTGCTGTTGCTGGGGTTTCGACTGGCACAGGAGTAGTATAGAATGGGGGTTCTAGGACAGTGTGACGTCACGTCAGACCGCTACCAGGACAGGGTCAAAGGTCACCGCTAATCTGTTATCAGCCACGTGTTGACCTTGAGGTCAAGTTTACTATTGTTTACAACTGTTATCAGCCACGTGGTGACCTTGAAGGTCAATTTTACTACGAGCACGTGGACCCCCCGCGACGTTGTCCTAGGTCAGTGTTGTTTTGGTGTGACGTCACACCCGTTTTCGCGCTCTTTTTTCTGACGTTACGCCTGTCGTCTGCTAGTATCATCTGATGTGGTGCCATATGTGAAAGATGCACAAAAAAAAAATCTTGTTTTTCTTAAAATGTACTAACTGTTTTTTCACAGTGTTACCAACTCACACGATTAATCTGCAGAAAAATATCTCAGTTCTGCTGCCAACTCACACGATTTATTACATTATACTATAATAAATACATAGACCGATTATTAAAATTATTTCTATATTAAATACAAACGCGTCGTTTTTTTCGGTGTTACAGTAATATTTTAATTTAAATTCGTAATCCTTTTTTACGTTTAAACTATAATAAATACGAATACGATTATTAAAAATACAAACTCGTTAATAAATACGTTAAAATATGTTCGTTAAGTATTAGGAGAACAGAACTTGGCAAGATCTCTGAAGTCGAGCGTTGCGCGCTATCATATCGCTTGACCCTAGTGTCAGGCGGCGCGCCTCTTTATCAGCCCGTGACTTTTCTTGGCAACAAATTACGGTTCCTCTTCACTTCTGCTAACCTAATACTCTATTTATTTTTAAAACTTCTAAATTCGTTCACCTGAGCTAAACAAGGTATAATATGTTTAAATAAAACTTAATTTGAAGGATTGTTCTTAACCAGTCAACGTCTTTTTTCCCCTGATTTAATCCTATAAAGAGTATTTAAATTATAGTTTTTCATACGATATAGTAAATGATATTCATATAATAATTAATATTTATATTTTCGAAAACTCTATGAAAAAAGACGTGCTTTAAAATTGTACAGTTTATTTTTTTTTTTTTTCTTGTTACACAGTATACAGTATTAATTGAATTATAATAGTAATATTTTGTATTTTATATATGTATTAATTTGTTCTAACCGTTTAACAAATGAACCAGAGGGTTTTCTTGTTGTTGTATAAGCTTTTTTTCATAACAGCTGATTATTTTTACAACAGCTGATGTGTCTTCTGCTACCAGAGAACTCTTTGTATATGAGGAAATTTTCTAAGTCTAATTTTGCTGATGCAATATTTCATCATCTGTACTTTGAGTTTGGATCTTGACCACCACGCGGCCTAACACGTGTGCACGCGGTCGGACACATGTTCAATTGACGTCATTTACTGAGTATAAATAAAACCGAGATTTCAAAACACGCAGGGTTTTGCAGGTTTTTTCAAAAAATCTAGAGGGCCATCGGGGGCCCCCAAAAATTTTTTTTCCGGAAAACCCCTTGGGCTTGGGAACCCCTCCCGATCATCGGCTTTTAGCAGATAGTTTAATCTGGTGAGTAAAATTTCCTAATTTTATTAGCTTTTTTAGTTATTTTTAACAGTTTAATTTTTATACATTCTCTAAATTTATTTTAAAATTAAAATTTTTAGGGAAAATTAAATTTTTTATACTTTTTTTATGAGAAAATAATTTTTAGAATTTATTAACAGATATTTCTTTAAAAAAAACCAAAAAAAATTTAACCCCCACAATTTTAAAAATGTGTTTGTTTTTTTATTTAAAAATTTTTTTGGGAATACCAAAAATTTGTTCATTTATGTAAAATTTATATTTCTAATTTTAAACAATATTTTAAAAAAATTTAAAAACATGACTTTTTTTAAAAGTTGTGTTTTATTTTCAATCATACAATTAATTTAACTAAATTGTTTCTAGTAAATTATTAAAGTTGTTAGTTTTATAAAAAATGTTATGATAAAATAATAAATTTTTTATTCACATCCATTTTTTTACAAGTTTATAATCTAAAAAAATAATGTTATGATATGATTTAGTTATGAAAATTATTTCTTACTTCATCAATCCGATTACACTTTTATGTATAATTTAAATAAAAATTTACGTATAACCTTAAACTACTAAATTTTATTTTTTATGATTTAATTAAAATATTTTAATAACAAATTTTATTAAGTTTTATTAATTTCTGGAAAATATTAATAATAATTTTAAATTATTTGAATTTATAAACCAATTTGAGAATATTTTTTAAACTAATCAAAATATATATAGATATTTTTTGTTTTCTTTACAGATTCTATTACTCAAACTACACTACATTCCTGTCTTCTGATTCTACAACTTATATAACTTCATTCCTGTCTTCTGATTCTAAACTATATACTTCATTTTCCCGTCTTCGTTTCTTCAACTATACCCCTACATTTCCCGTCTTCAGATTTTTCAACTATCCCCCACTTCGTTCCTGTCTTTCCCAAAACACAACTAATACTAATTTAGAAAAATGAGTTTTTATTATTTGATATATAATTTAAAACATTTTTGGGTTTAAAATTTTCAATTTTTTTGTTTTTTATTCTCCAGGTCTTTCCCAAATTTAAATAAATTCTTTTCTCCATAATTTAAATTTAAATTTTTTCGGTTGGGTTTAAAGAAGCCCCCCTTCAAGTTAAAGGTTTTTTAAAAAGGGTTTACAACAAAAAATCTATGTTTAAAAATGTCCCTGCTCTCCCTTTTTTGCTTTTAAACTAAGCCCTTTATGACTGACATTGAAACTTTTTTTTATTTAGTTTGGGACACGGCCCAAAACTTTTAATACGTTATTTTACAGTTTTTAATGTGGAAAGAATAAGCATATTCCCTTTTTTGTTTTAAAGTACTATCAAAAAAAAATAAGACCAAACCTTTTTAAAAAGTGATTTTTTTAAATTTTAATATGAAAAAAAATTTTTGGGTACATTTGTTTTTTTTGTTTTTTTTGTTTGCAATGGCTTCCCCTAACCCGGGTACTTCCAAACAACTCCAAAACCGGTTGGGTTTAAATTTTGGGAAAATGATGTGAGGTTCCCGAGGGGGGGGTTTTTGAAAAAAAGTGGTATGTCAAACATTTAAAACTTATTCATCTGTTAGGAAAAAAATTTTTTTTTCTAGGCTGGGCTAGCCCAGAAAAAAAAATGGGAAAAAGGTTTTAAATTTTATGGAAAAAAAAAGCAAACCTGATGGGTTTCATCCCCAAAAATGTTTTTTTCAGTTTTTGGGTTTTCTCTAAATCAACTATTTCTAACATTTTCAAAAACCCCGTTTATGCCCCAAAAGCAGATCCTAGCTGTGATAAGTTACCTTATTTCACGTTCCCAAAGGAAAAAGAGCTTTGTTTAAATAAAAAAACCCTTCTAAAAAACCCATGCTAAATAAAAAACCTTTAAAAGAAAAGTCTTTCATTATGATATTTTTCAGGGAAAGGGTTTTTAAAGGGGATTTTTTTTCAGCCTCACTACTAACCCGGGGACGATTCTGGAAAAAAATCTGGGAAAAAAAGGGGGAATAATAATAAAAACGAATCATTTAAGAATCAGAAAAAAAGTCGGAAAAACCTTTTTTATCTTTTTGCTCTTTGATTCTTCCCCCAAGTTCCTAAACTTTGGGGTCCCAAGGGCCCCTTTTTGTTTTAAAAAGACAAATTTTTGGGAAAAATTTTTTTCCCCAAATAAAAAATTTAAAAAAACAAACATGTTATTATAAAGCAAAAAAACTACAAAATAATGACGGGGGAAAAAAAAAAAAAAGGGGAAAAAACCAACCCCCGGTTTAAAAAAGGGGGGCAATTTTATTAAAATAGAGTTTATGAACCCAAAGGGTTTTAAAAAAATGTTTCCCGTTGAGGGGAAAAAAATTTTCTGGCAAAAAAGGGGTTTTAAAAAAAAAGGTTTTTGTTTTTTCCTCAAACACTAAAAACCAAAATGAAGAGGAAAAGGGAATTTTTCAAAGATATAGATTAAAATTTTAGTTTTAAAAATTTGGGCAACAAATTTTTGTTTTAAAAAAAAAAAAAAAAATGTAAAACATGAAGAATTGTTTTTTGATTGGTACTCAAAAAAGAAACAATAATTGTTTAAATTATAAGGGAAAAAAATAAGTAGTTAAATAATGCCCTAAAGGTTTTTTTTTTTTAAATTCAAAACGATAAGCCTTTTTGGGTTTTTTTAAATTAAACTGAGTAGAAATTTTCCCCCTCATCGTGTCACACCGTTTTTCAGCGGATACGAAATTTTGCAGTGCATTGATGTAATTGTTCCCAAAAAAATGGGTTTTAAAACTTTGATAAAAAAAGAAAATTCTTTTTTTTTTTTTCACCTTTTTTGCTTTGGTTTTTAAAAGCTCCCAAGGGCGGATTAGCTTTTTACCCCTTTATCGATGTAGGTTTCAGGTGTTTTTTAGACGTTTTTTTTATAGGGAAATATTTTGGGATTTACTTTTTAAAATTTATTCTGGGAAAAAAGATTTTCTTGTTTAAAGAGAGGAAGATTTGGATTGCACAGCCCAATTTGTTTTAAATGTGTTTTTTTACCCCCCATTTGTATGAAGTCAAAAAAAAATTCAAATGGGAAGCTTAGGGCTAGTGGAGGGGTTTTGGAAACTAGTGGTTTGAATTTTAAAAAAAAAGTCTTAAAGCTTACATTTTTTTTTTTTAGAATTTAAAACTTCTTGGAAAAATTTAAACGGCAATTTTAAGTTTAATTAAAAAGGAAAGACCCTTCGGGGGGCCGATGGATATCGACCCGAAGTGTACATTTTCCCCTTGGGGAAAAAGAAATTGAGGGGGAAAAAATAAATAGATTAAACCTGGAAAGCCATGTGGGTGATTTTTTTTGAGTTTTGAAAATGCTTTTGGGTGTCTTAAAAAAAATTTTTTCTAAAAGGAAAAACTTCTCAAAAAAAGATATTTGTATTTTGCTAAAAAAAAATAATGCTAATTTAAAAAAAAAATATAATCCAAAAAATTTTCAAATTTCAGACTATTTGCGCTTTTTAAATTTTAAAATTTTTTGGTGGAATGTACGTATGTTAGGGGGGCCTTTATTTCAGATGAAGTTCAGGCAAAAGAGTTTTTAAAAACCGCAAAAGTCACAGTAAAATTTAAGCTTCAGACATTAATTAAAAAATTTTTATACCATGTTTAGAAAAAATTGTGTTGAGGGGAAAAAGAGTATCAGTCTAAAGGTAAATGGGGGTGGACTTTGGTTTTTCTGTAGGGCGGTATATTTTTGCGAAAAGGGGGAGTAAGATTTCAGCCTTTTTGGTGGAACCCTCTTACTTACCCCTTTCCCAAAAACTATTTTTATATTTAAAAAAATATCATTAAACCCAAAAGGGAAATTTTTCAGACAATAGTTTTTTTCAAAAGGGCAATTCTAGCTAGTTATGTACCGGTCCCCCCAGAGTTGCATAAACGAAGGTACGGAATCTTTGTAACAAATTTTAATTTTGAAAAAAATTTTTAAATTTTCCCAAACCCCCCCCTCAAGCAAATCAAAACTATTTGAAAAAACAAAAACCTGGGTTTAAAATTTTTGATGTATAAAGGGGTTTGGGGTGCAAAAAAAAACCAGGGGTTTTTCCGTTAAGACTATGTAATAAAAGAAAAAAAGATTAATTTTTGATTTATTTTTACTGTCGGTAATAAAGGGGAAAAAATCACTTTTGGGGATATATTTAAACTTTCTCGTTTTGTTAGTAGGCAAGTTACTAAACATTTAAAGGGAAACTCGGTGTTCTGTAAAACGTTGCTTTTTTTCAAAAAATACTGGTAAAAATAAGGATATAAAACTTGAAGCTCACAAGAAAAGGGGTGATTTGGAAAAAAAAAACCCGTAAAAGTTTTAGGGCCCTCAAATGAGGGTGAACCAACATTTTTGAAATTTTCAAAATTTTTACTATAAAAAACAAAATTCCCATTGTTGCGTATGCAGATTTTGGTGTATTTTTGAAATGTTGATCAAGGACAGCCAAAAATATAAATTTATTAATTTATTTACATGAAAAATATGTCATTTTGTGTTTACTTAGTTTTTGATGAGTCTTTGCCATTAGAATTAAAGTCACTAATTCCCCAAGAACCTTTCAAATTTTTCGAGGTATAAAAAGCAGCCCGAACCCTTTTATGGAAAATATTTTTATAAGTTTAACTAATAGTAAAAGGGGGAATTTTTTTAAATGTTAAAACTTCCCATGTCTCCTTTAAATGATGGGGGAAAAAAAAATAAAATTTTTAAAATGGGAAAAAAAACTGTGTGTGTGATTCTGAAATTTTCTATGCCTTAAAAAGTTTAAAGGTTAGGGGGACCATTGTCAAAATAACTGGTAAATTTAGATCCATTTCCTTTTTCAATTAAATTTTAAATTTTTAAAAAGGCAAAAAACAAAAAATTTTTACCCGTTTTCATACTTGGGGAAGTTCAAATTATGATACTCATTTTATTGTGAGACAATTACATTTAACAAAGAAAAGATTGGAAATTATACCTTTAAAACTAGGGGAAAAATATATTTCTTTCAATAAAATACATCCCAAACAAACTTAAAACTTAGATTTTTTTTGACAGTTACAGGTATTTTTAAATGGGGGTCTAGCTCGTTTTTGTTTCCAAATTTTCCTAAAAAAATGTTTTTTCATACAGAAAAATTTTTTTAGCCCAAAATTTTATGTCATAGTAACAAAAAAAGGTGTATACCCCTACGAATTTAAATGAAATTTTTGGGGAAAAATTAGACGAAACGAGTTTTTCCAAAACAAAGAAAAGTTTTTTTTAGTCAAATCAGGGGAAACTCATATTAGTGACCCAAGAGTATATATTTGCAAAAAAAAGTAGGGATAGGTTTAATTGGGAAAAACATTAGGTGATTTTTTGGGGATTTATATTTAAAAGGGCGGGTGTTTCTTCTTCCTTTGCGATGTTTTTTTAAAAAAATTTCGAAACTATTTTTCTTGCAAAATTATGAAGTTGTCCTGCTTATTATTTCCCCAGTTCCTTTGTTTGACTTTTTATGTTATGGGGTTTAAAAATTTTCAAATGTACGCTTGAGCCCCTTTTTGTGATTACGACCCAAAAATTTTTTTTTTTGGGAAAAAAGGGTTTTGTGGGGGGGATAAAATTATGTATTAAAAGATATGCCCCAAAAACAAATAAAATTTTGATTTAGAATTACCTATGATGAGGCAAAAAAAAGGGCCAACATATTTAAATTTATTGATGCTAATTTAAATTTTTAAAGGATTTGGAATTTAGTGATATGATTTCCAAGAGATGGTTTTAAATGGCTAAAATAAAAAATAAAGGGTTAAAAAAAAAAGTTTTGTTTTTTTTAAAAATTCCAGATTTATTGTAAAAAAAAAGGGTACATTTTTGAATGTGAGGTTGGCATTTTCCCTTCCCTTTTTTCCCCTGAGTATCACAATGATTTTCCCTTTTTTTTCCAGAAAAAAAAAAATGTCCCCCTAATTCGAAACAAGATAAAAAATTTTGTTAAACATTAGAGAGTAAAAATCATTTTGTATGTAAATATCGGAAACTTAAAACAAGCCATTCGTAATGGTTTGGTTTTGCAAAAGATTCATAGAATACTAAAATTCAATCAATGAGCTAGTTGGCTTAAATCATATATGATTTCAATACAGAAAAGCGAAAAAATGCAAATAACGATTTTGAGAAGGATTATTTACTAGTTACTAAATAATGCCATGTTTGGGAAGTCTATTGAAAATGTTAGAAACAGAATGAATTTATCTTTAGTAAATACTGAAGCAAAACTAAATTAGATTAATATCAAAGCCTACTTTTCTTAATAGAATTATATATCATGAAAATCTTAGTGCTGTTGAGTGTTCAAAAGAAATTGTAAGCCTAAATAAACCTATTTATATAGGATTTACTGTGTTAGAACTTAGTAAGCTACATATGTATGAATTTCATTATAGTGTAATAAAACAGAAGTATAAAAAGGTGAATCTTTTATACATTGATACAGATTCTTTTTTTTATGAAATATACACAGAAAATCTGTACAATGACTTTAACCACTTAAAGCAATATTTAGATCTTTCTGATTACAATCCTACACACAAGTGTTTTGATATAACCAACAAAAAGAAACTTGGTTGCTTTAAGGACGAATGTTGTGGTGTAATAATTGATGAATTCATAGGTCTAAGACCTAAATTATACACTTTTAAAACCAAAGATGATGAATATTTGAAAAATGCAAAGAAAATGAAATTGAAGAAAGCAAAAGGTGTTAGTAAAACAGTAGTTAATAATCACATTACTTTTGAAGACTACAAAAAATGTTTATTTCAATACAAAAGTTTAAATGCAAATGAATTCCGTAGAGAAATGAGAATATTTCGATCTAAAAAACATATTGTTGAGACCATAACTGTTAACAAATTAGCACTAAGTGCAAATGATGATAAAAGACATATAACTGATGATGGTATAAGAACTTTAGCATATGGTCATTATTTATTAAAAAATGTAAACGTTTCAGTTGATGATGATGAATGTAGTAGTAGTGATAATGATTAATATTGTATAAATCATTAGAGTTCAGAATTTGTGTTAACTAGTTGCTGTATTAAACCTTTATGTACATATTAAATGTTATATAATTTGTTTCTTATTTCATTATTTGTATTCATGCAATTAACTAGTTATAGTTTGTATAATATTAGTATGTTTAGTTTTATTTTCATCATATTTTGTATATATATATATTTCATTGCCTATGTTTACTGTAAATATTATACTGTAAATACATGTTATTGTCAATTAAAATTGATTTTTTATTTATACCCAACTTGAAATCTGATTAGAAATTATGAAAATGGTTTTTATAATAATACACAATGACAGAGAAAATACAAAGAGTATTTTTTTATTATTTTAAATAAGCTTTTTTACAATGCCAGACAATGGTGTATATTGGATTAACGCATCATGAATGATCAGACAATACGCCGTTGTATCCTTTGGTATATCGGCAGTTGTTTGAATCTCGATGCGAACATCCAATGCTCCAGTCTTTAAAGTCTCAACTTGTTTTGAACAATCAATTACTATTAAAGGTGTCTTCTCTTGAAAAGTCATTTTATCCAAACAAGGTTGATCATCACCACCTATGTAATATGATGATTGAAATCTTGAATACATATCATATAAAATTGATTTATTTCCATTTAAATTATCATATGGATAGTACTTGCTGTTCAAGTACAGTTTTATATTATCCAAATTACAAAAATCAAAATGCGAAGCATTCTTATTTGCTTTGTCTTTACGATCAGTTTGAAAACCAATTATTACATATCTTGGCTTCTCCATCATGGATGATGTTTTGACTGTCCAAGTTAGAAACTTTGTAATTGGTAATGATGGGTACTCATGTAACTGCCACCTTCTGAACGGTATAGATATGGGCTGATCTCTTTCAGTCAAACGTAAAAGAGATAATTTCACTTCATCATCAACTCTAACATATGGCATTTTCCAAACAACTTTATTAAGTTGAATTTGAAAGTCAAATAAAGATGCAGCTGGTTGAAGCACAACATTTTTATCATTAGATGAACGTAACAGGACTAGTTCTTGTTTTACATTCAGTAAAATGTGATTATAATCCTCGGCAAAACCGAGTAGTAATTTAAGTGGAACACAAAACGAAAATGATGTTCTATCAACCATCACACCCATGGTTTCGTTTTGCCAACATGCGTTCTGCATCCAGTACTTGTCTCCTGGTCTAGAGGTAAGTAAATTCTTTATTGTTGTAGAAATACCTACGTTTTTTACTCTATCAATTT
This sequence comes from Stictocephala bisonia, assembly GCA_035578905.1. Classification (NCBI taxonomy): domain Eukaryota; kingdom Metazoa; phylum Arthropoda; class Insecta; order Hemiptera; family Membracidae; genus Stictocephala; species Stictocephala bisonia. Next base: position 51,972 of record JAQJVL010001940.1, on the reverse strand, counting down.
CAGTTCCACACAGTTCGTATCTGATTTCATCGAACAGAAATGCCATAGCATTACTAACTAATTGAGTTGTGGTGTCATCAGTTGGAGGTGTACCTGTCTTGATTAGTTTGCCTTCCAAAAGTAGATAGCTTTTACTAGGCAATGTGTAAACATCTTGCTGATGAACAGGTATACGTATCTCATCACTTGTTTTGTAAGAATTTGACGTATACGGATTATGAGAATGCCATTCAATATCAACGATAGAACTATCGAAGCTAGGATTTGTTCCTATATCTAAAATATTATTCATCCTTACTACTCTTGAAAGAGGACACTTTTGTACGTAGGTATATTTTGTTCCGTAATGTTAACTGCTTAACGACTTGTTCACGACTGACACTAGATTCTCTTTTTGCGGTCAATGTTTTATTTTTTTTCTCTTTATTCGATACAGTAGCGGCGGGAAATACTAAACCCATTATTTTCTTCTCGGCCTAATATCTACTCTTATATTGATATATTCTTCTCTAAAATTAATTAAATTACCAAATTGATCTTCTAAATTAATATAAAATTCGTTCAAACTCAATTGCTTGTTTATTGGTAGATATTTAACTGTATTTGGGATTTCTACAATTTTAAATCCCGGCGCTACAGTTGGATAGAATTCGTGTAGTACGTGACCTTCAATCCCGTCTCTATAAGACCCTCGGACTAAATTACATGTGATTCGTATGATGTCTACTTTATTAATGGACACTTGATTAGGCGACTTGTGCACTTTATTCGCTTCTAATTTCACACCCTTTTCAAATCCTAATAAGGACGCAATGGTGTTCTCTTTGGTGAAATCGATCTCTAGTGAACAACTTAAGTGACTTTTTAGCGTATTGTTGTTAGCCTCGAGTTTAAAATGCGTTGTAGGAGACTTCACCTTTAATTCCTCAATCACAAAATTATTTATATCATCTATTTCATAAGCACCGGTAGCTATACTTATTTCTACATCTTTACCGATGTACAGTTTATTATTTACATTCTCTTCAATATTAGGAATTGAATTGTAAGTCATGAGGTCCATAAAACCCATCTCCCCATTCGTCTGACGATGAAAGATCCATAGCTGGAAAAAGTGTACACTTGAGGCTTGAACTCTACCTGTAAATACAAATCATCTCCGTCTTGCGAGAAAGTCTAAACACAAATGACCACAATTTTTACAGTATTAAATTCTTGTTTAGGAAAGTAATTATATCTAATCACCACTCGATATGGTCCGCTGTTAAAATACCTCTGAAGTCTAACGGTGGTCTCAGATTACCGAAACTATCAAATATTCATGTCAAAAATCACGCTTAATAGGTAACATACCCCTGTCGTACCCCATCCTGTATACTGTTCCTAGATTTACAACACCGGATTCCTTTTCGTTAATACTTGACTGGTGAGTAAATCTCTCATAAAGATACACCTCTAAAATATTGGTATTTTCAATAGTTCGCATATTTGATTATATCTTTATTTGTTAGCGGAACATTTTGGTATACTGTCTATGATGTGGGGTTATTATATTAGTTTTTGTTTTAACTGATCCATTTGCCTCTGTCACTTGTTGTACATAAACCTTTCCACGCTTTGGGTTTATTGACGTCTTTTTTCTTTGTTAGGTGGTGAGGGTCCGGCAGGGCTTTTTCCTCTACGTGTCGTCGGTACGTGTTTTCTGTTATACACAGCCCTACCGAGTTTACTTTTAGCTTTCATGCACGGTTTGTAACTTACCAGGGCACCGCCTTTTCACTAAACTAGAATCTGACTAGACCTCAGCTCTTTCACATAGCTCGGTCGGCCAAGACTTCCTGCTGATCTTCGCTCACTGCTCCTTAAACTTATCGTATGCGATGGTCAGTGATCTTTTACAACAGATCTTACTTTATTTATTCCTCATCACCGTCGGGCTAATCTCTTGTTTACGGTTAGTACCAGACCACCCCACTGAAAACTGTAAAGATGTATTCTGTTGTAAGATATCTATTGCTTCTAATTGATGACCACTACCAGCCACACTCCCTAATGTACTTATCAGTCCTGCGCCACGATAAGAACTACACGTCTGTTCATCGTGTGCGTCAGTTTTATAATGTCAGGTATAAATCATGAGCGTCGATAAGGTTTGGGACGTCAAAATGTTAGTAGTAGTAGCAGTAACAAAGTTCTATAGAGTACCTAAAGGAATCGGGTTTGAATTAACTAAGGAAGGTGATTATGACATTCGTCGCAAAAGGTTGCGTAATGTTAATGGAACCCGAAGATTGATGGGAGACGCTGTAAATTTAAAACGACATAAATCATCATTTAATAAATGTTTAAAACCTAAATGAATGATAAAAGTACGGATGCTAAAGGATCAACAGTTTGTCATGTAGGTGATCCGACTAATCTGACCGATGCTGTGAACCTATAAGTTTATCAAAGACCGCTGTGTAACATTTGATAATACAGAAATTAATGCAATAAATCATACAATTAGCAATGTGTCGGATCCGAAAAAATATCTCGAGACGGCTGCAAACAGATTGTAGTAGTCACAACTTTATATTTCCCACCCGCTGACGATACTTATTGTATTTTAAAAACAAGCGGATTGGTGGAATTTCAGTGATCCCGAAGAAACATAACGATGTTATCAATTTAAAATACTTTCTTCAGTAAAACACTCAAGACCGAGTTCGACTTTTTTTTTTCTTTTTTTTCTGAGCGGGTGTGAATAAACACTAACAATGTGGCCGACCCTATCTATGCAAGTATGGGGTAGTTACGCTTAGACTATTTTGTTAGATCAATTAGTAATAATTTTATAGACTAATACATATTCTAGTGGCTCCGAAGTGGTGACCCAATCAAACATTAATAACAAAAAAAAAAAAAAAAAAGAAAAGAGATGATAGACATGAACAATTGTCAAAAACATATTCATAGAGCCAAAAACGAAAATTGCTAAAATAACTAAACTGTAAGTAGTATAGTATTGTGAAAATAAGAATGATACAATAAAAAGTGAAGTAGTATTTTATTCTTTTATTACCTCAATCTACAATACTTTTACCAGTTTAATTTAACACATTTCTCATCTAGTTCCTTTAGTTCTTCAATTATGGAGTTTATTTCATTCTGGTGTCCAGTGTTACCAATATTTTCCGAAGCATTCAAATCCTCAGGCGGTCGACCAGTTCGTGGGATCATCGTAATATATGAAGTTTGGTTTGGCGTCAGTCAAAACAATGCCACTTCCACTCACAGTTGTTGCACCAAATCTGAATATGTGCTCATTTCATTTGTTGATTCATTTTCTCGTGTAGCAATGAAAGATATGATGTTTTTATACTTATTCCCTCTGTTAGACTTCACTTTCCCTCTAGGTGATTAATTTATCTTGTGAGCATTAGTATCTCTGAGAATCATAGCGTAGCTATCGAGATCTTCTTCCCTGTACACATAAGGATTATGTATATTCATAAATAAAAGTTCGAATAAACCACGTGTACCCTCATGATCTTTTACCATTTATTATAAAATCATCTATATCGATTTCTAATGGCTTATCACCAATCATCCATTGTTCACCTTCGAATCTTTATGCCATAATTGATGATCTACTTCTTTACCAACTTTAAGTAATTTTAAAAAGTATTCCTTTGCTAGTCTTCCCTTAAACTCACGTAGTACGTATTCCCTAGCTAAATTGTTTACCTTGCGGTGTTTTCAAAAAGTCTTTACCCGATACCACAGCCGGTGAAACGTACGTTTCTTCAACCATCATATCTTCTTCTTCCTCATGTTGTTGTCGTGGACTTGAATCTGGCTCGCATAATGTCATTCATCAACATTTTCACCATCTTGTTGATCCATGTTGGAATCCGGGTATAGCGAACCGTTTTGAAGTCGGAAGGCGTAATCTTCAGTATTTTCCTCATGCAGACGTTGTTTTCTTTTCACTCCTTGTGGAGGTGCACGTATGGTAACGTTTTACAGGTGTTTCAAATCCTCCAACTGACCTTTTCTTTTAAGTTTATTAATTCCTTGTTCTGTTATTTCTTCTTGAACTTGTTGTTGTTGTTGTTGCTGTTGTAACTTTTCTCCTTCTTCTGCAATTTTTTTAAGTGGCTCAGCAATGGGTTTTAACTGTTTTCCCCACATCTCTTCACTATCCAACATTTCCCTCTTCATAGATCTATGTTTTTGCTTTAATATTTTTTCTTATTTGAGTAATTTCTTTATAACCTCCTCTTTACTTGTATTGGCTAAAACCTCGTCAATTGAAAGTGTGGAAGAGGACGATGACATTTATGTGTGTCTAACTCGGATGATGAGTACAATATATAAATGTTGAAAGAAAAAAATAGGAACGTTTAAATAACCCCCACTACCACACTTATAATCTTACCTAAAGATATCAAATCCTCTACGATACCGACTTTGTTTATATCACTATCCTTGTCTATTACAACAAACCCATTTTTTTGGACATATCCCAAATCTGTTGAACACATATGCTTGAACTGACTAAAACTCATATCAGGACTGACATGGTCTTGAATAAGTGATTTAAATTG
>JAQJVL010001940.1:0-47257 GCA_035578905.1 Stictocephala bisonia | reverse complement strand
TCTACCACTGTTGCTGTTGCTGGGGTTTCGACTGGCACAGGTAGTGGTGCCACTTCCGCTAGAACTATTGTCTCACTTCGTGTAGCCACTACTGACACCTTTGCAGCACTAGACATGCTGCTGCTCACCACTGTGGCAAGTGTCCTGGAGCTATTCTTAGCTCCCCCCCTTTTCTCCCTGATAGCGGGCACTCTACCGTGCACAAACACGGCCACTTTCTCCAGAGCTCTGGGAGATCTCTTGATTTGTGGTTTTCTGACCGCAGCAAATTCAGGGAGTGACCTGAACTTCTCCCACTCCAGGCTACTATGTTTGGCAGCCATAGCTCTGCCACGCTCTTCACCCAATCTTGACACGGCAAATTTCTCTTTGCCCTTCTGTGCCGCCAACTTTCCACGTGAGAGGAATTCCTTCTTCCTCTCTTCTGTATATTGGTCAAAGTTGAGGCAGTGCCCCCACTTTGATTTAAATTCTTCGCCCTTCTTGGCGGTGAAGATATCAAAGTAGTACTTCTATACTTGAGGCAGTCGTACAAAAGTATCAAAGTCTTTAGCCGCATTAGCCTTTAGCAGCTCTATGGCAGTGGTCTCGCCGACCTTGCTCTTAAGGAATTTAATTATTCCCTTCAATTCATTTAGCCTTTTATAAGGCTTCATCTTATTGGCCACAACATTGGCTAATATCTCAAGCCCTGCTGTACCAAACGCCGCAGTATAGAGCTCTTCTAGCTCATTGAGGGACGTTGTTCCCTTCAACCTATTGGAGATCCTTTTTCCCAACCTTTCCAACTTCCTCTGTTGCCAATAAAGTTTCAGCAATTCTCTCTTCTGGCGTATGGGTTTATTTTTCTTTACCGCTGTCCGCGGTTCCTCTGGAAGGTTAGCATTCTTGCAGGCCTTCTCCAGCTCTTTCTTCGCATGATAATCATCAAGCGACTCACAGTCGGCGTATCTTACTCGCCAACTGTTGGAGGCACTCACCCACACTTTTGCCCATTTATTATGGGCAGGTATGCTACACATGTTGGAAGGGCAGCCGTTCAAACAAAATATGGCCTTAGCGGCCACTACCTCTTCACCCAATTGATGTGAAGACATCTTTGAAGCAAAGGAGCTGGTTACATCAAGCTCCTCGTCCTCTAGTTGAGGCGTCTCAGCCTCAGACTCTGGGCAGGTTGTATCCCAGCCCACTCTCTTTTTATATTTTAGAGGACTACCACTCTTAGTCCTTTGGCTTGATTCAAGCCAAACAGGCTCTGAATCATTTATGCGGGAGACTCCCGCACTACTGTCTTGAGAGACTTTCGCTAGCCTCTCTTCCACCTGCTTGGCCTTAGCCAATAACTTCTTATAGAGGCGTAATCCTGCCTCATATTCCCTCCTGGTGGAGGGGGTGTTCTCAGTGGCCCACGCCACATGGTAAGCACACACCAACCGTGTGTGCATTCTTTCATGGAGGAACTCCTCCAATGAAAACTCGGCCAATTCTAGCCTGAGTTTATGTCGTATAGAGGCTAATCTTGCCTCCATACTATTATAGTTAAAAGAGGATAAATCCTCTTCTTCTCCTTTTTGGATATTTGGGTCCCCCCAAACATCTCCTAACTTCATCTTAGTTATTAAACTTTCTAATAGTTATAAAACTTTCAAAAGTAACAAAAACTAAAGATAATAATGCGTCACAAACTTTTGACACGATTAGCTAATATAGCTACTAAACGCTTTCTCGATAACGATAATAATATCAGCGAGAACGCTAATTTCTAATCAAGTAAATATAAGATTAATTTACAACATTTACAGCTACTTGAATAAAATGTTAATATTTATAAAGTTGCACAATTTTCTTTACCCTTGGAAATCGAGTAAACTAGTAACAAGTAAAGTAAGTCTTTTATAACCATACAAAATAAAACTGTGTTATAATACATGTAAAACTGTGTTACAATACATGTAAAACTGTGTTACAATACATATGTGTAGGTATTACATGTGCAAGTGCTATAACCAATAAGACTGCAAATGTCATTTTAAATAAAAATTGAAGAAAATCAAGGGGGAAAAATAATAATCCAAATCTACAGGCCAATTAAATAGGAGACTCGTTAGACATGATTGGCGTCGTGCCTACTGCTGTTTCTACTCTAGGGAAATCTGTTCTGATTGAGTCTTGAAAGAAAACATTTCAAACGTAAAGGAATTGATTCAATTTAATACATTTGTCTGGCTGGGGCTTTTGTGACAGAGCTTTCATCTTGAATTTCATCCCCCTCCCCTTATTTATTTTATTCTTTGACAAAGTTAAGTAATAACCAAGCACCGCATCTTTTAGTTCAGTCAAGAGAGAGGATATATCGTATTTTATTTATCGCTTAAAGTCAGCCTTAATATTATTACTACTTCTATTTAATACTATTTTAAATATTATACGCACAATTCTTCAATATTTTACTCTCTATTTTCGATACCACAGGTATTATAAAATTCTTATTTCGACAGCCAGAACTGACTTTAATACTTTTTCGTAACTATATTTAATTTTTGTGTTTAACACCTTTTATGATTTTTATTTATGATTTCAAATGTGCACCAATGTCGTGTACTACTTCAGTTTTCCACGCCCTTTTAGTTTTATCTTCCTGTACTTTTAAAATGGCATTTATAGTTTTATCATACAACCATTATAAATAGGGTTACAACCTTTTCATTTTGTTGTTATTTAAAATATGGTGAATTGTTGACAATTCATCATAACCTGAATATTTCATCCCAGTAAATTCAATATGCAACATCGTAAATGTAAAAGTATCTCAATAATAAATACAATGTGGTGTTGAAATACCAACAGTGTTTCAGTATTCAATGTTTCACGTTACGTGAAAGACAAACATAGCAAATATTATTGAAGCAACCATCACTTATCAAAACATTTCTACATGAAATGGCAATCTTTGCTACATATGTATTTCTTTTCTGATTTACATTTAGTTGAATATTTGGATGAAGGAATGCAGGTTTTACATTTTACCAGGGCATATTACATTTCCAGTATTTTAATATTCTCTTCTTCATTTAATTGAATGATGTATTTAATTCTGAAAGATAAAAATCAACTTAAATTTATAATGATTCTAAAATTTGAGACTTATTTTGGATCAAATATATATAGTAATTTGATCAATACTAATTTATCTAGCATTAAGTATACATTTTTGTATAGTACTTAACAATTTCTAGCATGATCCATGACCCTACACAGAAATAATGCATTAATCTAATATATTATAAGTATATTACCAACTTCTTAAATGCCTTGAATATAAGACAAGGAACTAAATACATTCTACAAAGAATCTAGTCACAAATTCTATATATTACTTTTCAACTGGAAGAAAAGTTAGTTTAGAGTTGTTCGCTTCAAGTTTGGCTTTGAGTAAGTTCGGAACAAGAAACAGCTTTATGTACTTATAGTAATGTAGTAATCTATTACTAAATTACTCCTTGGCAATATTCGAAAAACGTACGTGTGAAGATGAAAAGGAATTTTAATACGAATTTGGAAAATTTGAAAAAAGAAAATATATATTTATTGTTTTCATATACAGCTCATTTCCTTAATACATTCTTCAGTTTCCTTGCTTATATATACATTACAAATAAATATGTTATCTCTATTTCATAGAGAAAACCTGGGCCGGAATATTCTAAGGCGTCAGGGCTTTTAACCTTAATTGCGATTGCCCAGATTAGAACCCTGGCGTTGACTGGAAGTTTTTAGAGTTAATATTGTGATTTTGTAATTTTCTCATTCTTTATACTACTGTGTTAGAATAAGTTCTTAACACATATCAATAATCTATGGGGGACGAGCCAAATTTACGTTAGAAAGGAGATCGGTCTCTCTCTCTCTCTTCTCACAAGATAAAAAGAAGAAAAGTACTAAATGCTAAAAACTAAAAAAATTTATAAATTAGTGAGAAAACAATTCAACAATACTAATTAAAAACTTAGTAGGCACTAATAATTAGTCAAATCAAAAGATTCCACACCCAACATCTCTGAAGAAAAAAAGTACCCCAGTGCACGTAGCTGAACATAGTAATGTCAACAATGCCCAAAACTAAGGAAGTGAAGGACATCCACGAAAAAGATAACATCCTAGAAAGCAGAAAGAGAAATTGGAAAACCATTTCAGTAAGGGGAAATGGAAACAATATCCCTCTACTGTTAATGCGTATATTATGTTCCCCCTAAACCGCGTTCTATGTCTCATAAACAAGGGCTTGGCGAGGAAATACTCCATCAGGTCGACCGTGTTTGGTGGGGAAATCCAAGTTGGGAAACGTGTTCTAGGTCACTGAAAACATAAATTGGCTGCTCTTTTCTCTGCAGACAAACTGACTGAATGAGCTTCTCACAAAGAAAGGAACAAACTATCACCCAGAAAGGATGTGACATACAATCCCGATGTACATTCACCTCACACAATCTTCTGCGTATAGCAGCCTCCCAAGTGGCTTTTTCATCTGAGGTACAAGGCGAGAGTAGTGTATCAGCTACGAACTATTGCGCTCTGGGTCATTTCACCCTGCAAAGTTAGGTTTAAAATTCCACCAATATGAAAAGTCCAGATCCGGTGGTTATAATGGATATAATTTCCCGTCATACGTACGGATTTATCAAGTGCAGAGTGACATACTAGTATATATATAGTTAATTAGTATTAACGTATATACTTATAATGGAATGATTGAATGAATGAATTAACATTTATTTCCATATTAATAATACAAATATTGAAAAGCTTAAGAAACGAGTTTACAAAAAAATAAGCTTAGGATAGTCTATACAATATTACAAAATAAATAAAGTTTAAATTTGAACATGTATGTATGTATATATAATAGAAATTATTTAAGCTAAATAATAATAACAGGAAATGAGCCTACATGGGCAGATAGCCTGTGCGTAGGCTCAGTTGTTGAAACATTATATTTGCTTGACATGAATAAATCAGATGAGTTCAAATCTCATACGTAAGTGGAAAAGAGACTAGACTTCGAAATGCGAGAAACAGGAGCAAAATTAGTTGAGTCAAATGAACAATGAGAGGTGAGGGAGGGGTGCGTCAAGGTCATCTCCTTCCCATAATTGGCCACGATAAGCGTCTCTACCTCGTCCATTTCTAAAGAAAGTAGCCATTCTTTGGTACGTTTGATAAATATTTGCATAAATGGTGAGTCAAAAATGGTCAAATTCTGAAATTTCGGTTTGATATTTTGGAATAAGATATGAGAAATATAAAATGAATTTGTATTCGAAAATGATTTTGTCAACTGAACAGTATTAATACCAATATTACTGAAATAGCGGGTTCTATACGTATGAGTAATTTTGGAAAAAATCGTATGATAATGTTTGTATGAATAAGAAAGAAGGTGATGAATAAAAAGCTGTCGGACTGTAAAAAGTGCAGATTCTCTGAACAGAGTGTCAGTAGGATAACGTATACTCTTCTTAAATCCAGCTTTTAATATGGCTTTCTGGACAATGGTAAGAGGCTGAATTACAGAGTTATGAGCTCCCCCAGGCAATTATGCCAAAGGATAAAATAGACTGAACATATGCAAAATAGGCCAACTTAATCTCAGCAGGTTCCAAAATATCGCTCAGCTGTCTAAAAGCAAAGATATATCTGCGAACTCTATGAATGAGATAGTTTACATGCTATATCCACTTTAATCTAAAATCAAAAATAACTCCCAGATATATATAGGAATTAACTCTTTCAATCGACTCACAAATGCAGTTACAATTTAAGCTACATCCACAACTGTGAATTACTAAATTAGGCAAATTATAATCTGTTAAATGAGATAGTGAAATTGGCATGAATTTAGTTTTAGAGATATTAATGGTGAGTAAATTTTGATCAAACCAATTTTTAATTATCATGAGATTATTCAAGGCTTTACCTCTAACATCGATCTAGTTATTTCCTTCTAAAAAAACTAGTGTATCATCAGCAAATAGTGATATTTTACCTTAAATATTTAATTTGGAAATGTTATTTATTTAAGAACAAAATAGGACCAAGAGTGCTACCATGAATTACACCGTAGTCAACATTAGTGACATCGCTATCTATCCCACGAATAGACACACATTGCATCCTATTGGTGAGATAGCTTGAAAACCAAGACAGTGCATTTCCTACCACTCCAACGTTAGCTAATTTATTTAATAGCTTATTTCTGTCCACTGTGTCGAATGCCTTTTTGAGATCCAAAAAAACCAACATAGTCCGTTTATTACTTGAAAGAGCGTTGTTTAATTTACAACTAATATCAAATAAGGCATCCGATATATTTTTATCCTCACGGAATCCATACTGACACTCAGTTAATACTTTATACCTTTCAATGTATAAAACTAATTGTTCTTTTACTACTTTTTCAAGGATCTTAGCTAGAACACTCAACAAAGAAATGGGTCGAAAATTATTTTTATCAGTTACGTCATTGCCTTTGTACAGTGGAACTACTTTGGCTAGTTTAAAAATATCAGGAAAAGAACCAGAAGTAATGTTCAAATTGACCAAATGTAATAATGGTTTTATAACATAATCTATATTATCTTTCAGCAATTTGGCAGAAACGCCATCGTGACCCGGGGCTGAGTTACCACGCATGCAAGATACGTGCCGTCTGATGTCAAGTTCAGTAACAGTGAGTAAAGTAAAGTGACTGGCAGACCTGTATAAGTCTTCATCAACCACAGGAGTCCCGCCAGGATCAATAGCATTGGCCAGATTTTGCCCCACGGAAGCGAAAAAGGAATTAAAATCATTAGAAACTTTTTTAATTGAATCAATGGTTAGACTAGAATTAGGAAGATATTTTTCAATAGGAAAAGAATCTTTCTGCACAACCCTGCCAGACAGTTCATTAATTACACCCCAAAATAATTTAGGATTTTTACTAAACTGATTAAGTTTGAATCGATAATAATCTATTTTAGCTTTCTTTAAGGAATTGCTCAATTGATGCCTAAAATTATGAAAATAATTTCGCAAGTTGATATTGAAGGGTTGCTTCTTTACTAATTTACTTAATTTGTCTCTTGTTCTGATGGAGTGAATTAAATCGGATGTAATCCATGGTTTTAATTTTTTTATCTTGTGGACATTTTATTGGCGGAATTTTTAGAGTTATCAATAGCTTCTTTAATGATAATAGAATACTTAGTACAACAAATATTTAAATCAAATAAACTTAATACAGGCCCCCAGTCAGTGTCTGCAAGTTTACTAGCTAGTAAAGTATAGTCAATAACCTGAGTCTCCGTGTCCCTAAGCTTGTCGGTCCGTGTTTTAGTGTCCATTGTTATTGCAAGTGCAGTACTGTAGTAGTCAGTGAGGCTTGTCTGAACCACAGCTGTGTGAACACAACTCATATCAGTATACCTCACAAATATGTGGTCCAAGCAAGATGAGCCATGTGCAGTCACTCTAGTTGGTTTGTCAATACACTGTTAAGATATATCTCTGTCCATATACCAGTATTTAGTAAATCAAATTTTAAGTTCCCTAGAAAAATACACATTTTATTCTTTCTAATATTATCATAATACATTTCTAAAGCATTCAGTAACGTGTCAGTGTTACAGTTGAACGTTCTGTAAAGTGCTAATAAGTCAATCCCTCTGTGGCAGTAAGAAAATTGTAAATTAATACCATATACGTCCCCCAATGCAATCTGTGTGGTAGTCGTTGTAAGGCGTTTGTTCACGTAAATTACAATTCCGTCACATTTGTTCTTTTGCTTATCAGACATGATAAGGTTGTAACCTTCTAAGTTTGTTCCCACCACCCCTCCCCCTAACCAACATTCCGACAGTACAATTACATCCAACTCAACTGTCAATGAATTTAAGTAAATTGAGAATTCATCTATGTGTTTTGAAAAGCTAGTAATATTTAAGTGTACTATTAAGAAGAAAATCTACTTATATCTAAACAACTATTAATTAAAGAATTGCCATCATTTTCCAGGGTCCATCACCATAGTCGCAACCTACCTGCCCATTACTATGAGTAAAGTATGTAAAATACAATATACCAGAAGAAAACACTATGTCTACTCCTCTAATGCACAATATCATGCTTAATAAAATATTTAATAAATCTAAAAATAAAATTACAATTTAATTAAACTAAGAAATAAGGGTTGAACACTTCTCAAATGTCAAAGTTATAGACTTAAAATACAGAAATGCCAATTGACTAAAACACTTTTTGACGTCATTTGAGTATACCACTTTATACCACTTTAATATAATTGAGCTCTACTATACTAGTTTATGCGCACAGCATTGAAATGACAAAGTTTAACTCCTAATCACAAACTTATAATAGCTATGTAAAACAGATCTGTATGAAGTGAATGATATGAATATTAATTTAGAATAATTACTCAACTGAAATCAGCATTAATACATATTTGTTGCATTAAAATATAATACAAATTAAAGTTTAATAATTATATAAAAATAAAAGTAATATATTACCCTCAAACCTATTCAACACAAACACAATACAGTATATATGCCTGAAAGTAATAATCTAAGTTACTAAATACTAATACAAGCACAGGTAAAAACTAACACTTGTCTAAGCTGGTACGTGAAAAAACATATTAAACATTGAAAATGCGTTCATATTCAAATCATAAACAAGAACGTTTAAAGAAAATGTTGGCTATAATTTAAATATACACAAGATAATATAATAAAAGATTGGAATGATTTATCCGTGACTCACTTCAATGGAATAACTGTACTTCCCCTTGAGAGAAAAAAATGACGAAAAAAACAAACAAAATTACAAACACGAAAATAAATAACAAACATTTTTTGAATCTTTGTAAAAGTATTTGTTAAAATATTGTAAACACATTTAAATTAAAAGTAATATACAGATAGAGCTGTCAATTTTATTGCAGATATTAATTCAAAACATTAAAAACAGTGAATTTTAAATCTACAAATAAAAATATATAGTATTGTCAATAAGCTGAACTATTTAATACTACCTTACTAAACTTCACTGTTGTTCGAGAAAATATATATAAATCAAAGATTTATTTGATATAATATCTTAATATCTTATATAATATATAATATCTTTAATATAATATAATTGATATCAATATAAAATAAACCACAATTGAGGGATATTTTCATCCATATTAAGTAGTTTAGCATTCTAGGTCCCCCCATTGCCAGAAATTAAATAAATTATTTTCATTTATTTATGTTGTCTCATTATTGAACACATTTTCAGGTGGTACAAATTAATAAAAAACACATAATATAATAAATGTATAGATGATAAATAAAATAACTGACTGTTTTGAATTTAACCTAAGAAAAATACTCAACTGAAAAACACTCCTTTAAATTTAAGATAAATACAAAATTATATCATTTAAAACTCTCTGACACTTGTTGGCACATGAAGAAAATGCACCAGTTGATTAATAACAATTAATTGGTAAATAAATCTATTAATTATTAAATACTTGTGTTATAAAAACTAATTAATTAAAGAAATTAAACTAATAACTCACATAATGTACTTAAAGTGAGCCATCGAAACAGTCAAGGTCCTCCAACGCAAACACTCTCGAAGCAGCGTCTCCTTCCCTCGGCTTAATCAGGACCTTGCCATTGAAGTACCCTGCGTAAAAAACTTTCTTCTGCCTCTGGAGTCATCTGACTCGGCCAAGAAGAGCTTTATTGAGAGGTGCCAAGAGATCGTTAATAAATATCTTGCTATCTTGAAGGGAGTTCAATACCTATCAACATCAGCTAACATTCAACATCAGCTATGTTCCGAAGAACAGCATACAAATCTTCTCCTTGAGTTTGTATTAAATTAAAAATAACTTGCCAGTACTTTTAACGTATGGGCCCAATCGGTTAAAGCGAATTACAGTCAACGCTGCTTTGAGAGTTGTTTTTCCTTTTGCCTACACTTGATTCATTTTCTCAAAATGAGCTCTTTTTCTCATTGGAATTTGTTGTTTTGATTCTTGTTCCTGTATAATGCTGACCAATTACTATTAAAAACCTTCTTCCTAATTTGAACGCATTTGAAATGCTTTATAGAACATTAGGCCTGCGTTTGGACCTTATTTTATTGCACTAATCCATTACTTTGTTTCTGTTTTTGCCTAATGTATATTTTAAAGATATTACAGTTAATTTGTTTAGTTTAGCTACAGGGTTCCATTATATTGATGTGTCTATAGAGTTCTAGTCTTCAGATAATAAGTGCCCTTACTATCCTAGTTCCTTATTACTTGCATCTGTAAATATTTATTACTTTTAACTACTAATGAACTAATTAATTCATTAATTTATTTTTGCTAACATTTATGGTTGCTATGGAAATTTTTCGGTTGTCAACAAAGGCCTCATGCTTTCCAATCTACAGTATGTCACTTCATTAGTTCACTCAGTTACAGCCTAGTGTAATATCTGTATTACACAGTTATATTGTATTAAACTGATACAGTTGCGTTAGCTCCTGAATGTTTGTTTTAAAGCATATAATTGATTACCGCATTTCAACATTAGTTCAATAAATTTATGTGGAATTAATTTTTATAATTAAAAATCATGCTTGGCGATTAATGCCTAAAAAATCTTAGATCACAGAGTAGATTTCTCTTCTTTTGTAATAAAAACAACAACAACAAAATAATAGTTTTGGCCAATATCTTACAAAGTATACAAATGTTGATTAAAATATTTTCTTATAACGGCCATACATCACTTGTACACTGAATTGAATGACAATACAGTAAAATAGATTGTATGGGTTTGAAACTATATTTTACTTCAAAACATATAAACATATTTTTTCTTTGGTTCGTATCATATAATCCTCGAAGTATGTTATTTGGCTAACAAGCATGACGCGTCAGTGGTCGAGAGGTGAGGAGTGGCCTTGTTAAAACTTCTGAGCCCAATTAGTGGTAGATACACCGTGGGTTTCTTGTATAACATAATACCAAGCCTTCACGTTTCGAATAGTCTTTAAACTTTGTTAACTCTCTATTTTCTAAAATATACTATACTAGTATTTCGTTATTTTTTTACATAACAAAAGATGCTAGCATAGTGTTTCATTCCGATTATATATATATATATATATATATATATATATATATATATATATATATATATTTTTCTCGCATACGCAAATTACTCGCTTATAACACAGTATTTTTATCTGTTTAGCCTTAAAAGCTCTTTGGAAGATGAACTTTTTACATAAATTGTTGATTATTAATTCTTATTTTCTAATTACAGTTTGTTTTGACAAAAAATAATGTTATGTTATTTACTATTGTAAATCAATCATAAACAATTTTTATATTTTGAAAAAGAATAATTAAGTCGATTGCTGAGAACAAATTTTAACAACATAGAATATATAACATTAACGATATAAATTAAACATATAAAAATTAAGTTTATAACAATAATTGAGTTCTGTGTGCAGTTGTACTGTATGAAAATTTAAAGCATTATTCATTTATATGAAAAATAAATAATGGATACAACGATAAAGTAATAACTGATATATATATATATATATATATATATATATATATATATATATATATATATATATATATATAGTTAAAAGTCAACAAATATGAAACAGAAAAAAAATAAGAACATATATATACTCCACAATGAACAATCCATAATGGCTCTAACAAAACTCAACAGAAGCATAAAAAAAATCATCAATTTACAAACAATTATTGGAAATGTTATGAAGTCAATTATTATTAAAGGCAGAGACAAAACGTGAAAACTCATACTAATTTTGTAGTTATATATTTTGGATGTGAAACAAAGTATGCTATATATGGGGATGGGGATCTACAATCTACAGCAATATTTCATTTAGATTACACTGTAACTACAAAAATACATACTTTCTTTCCAATACTGTTCTCAAGCAGTTTGCGGTAGTCTGAGGCCTTACTGGTTGAGTGCATTCATGCGGAAAGTGTGAGACATAAAGAGCATAAACAATGCAAATTCAACAGTTGTTATTTTAGTAATATGAATTGTATTGTTTTTGTCATCATATTGTTTCAAATGTAGGATAATCTCAAGGTTTTTCTTAAAGGAAAAATCTTTTAAGAGCTGCAGCTTCCCTTAAAGATTAGAAAAAATAAATACTTTCTTAGTGTGTCAGTTGGATTTCAGATGAACTTTGGTGCCAAATTGCAAGTCTCTTAGAATACTCTGTTTCTCTTAGAGAATGCAGCACGGCTCTTGCCAGACGCGGAAAAATGTCATTTAAATTAATTATTGTAAAAAGCGTTTACTACACTTTTATTGAATGTAAAAGAGAATAAACAGTATTATGTGTTTCTCGAATAATTCTAATAAAATATATTCTCTATCAAACATTTAAATTAACTATTAAATTAAAATTGAGAAATGTAGGACTTCAGCATTATGTGTAACTCTTTAACAAACAACTTAAGCGAACTTTAACTTCGCGAGCGTGATCGGGTCGGGTCAGCAGTCTGCTAAGTGGACATAATACCTGTCCACATTCTCACTGGCCTAATATTATAAATTAGTCATTAGGAGGTTAATTACAAGACTGTTGAGCTTAAACAACCCTACATTACAAAGAACATAATGAGCAAAGCTATTATTTAGTGAAAGTTCTACTTCATTGCAATATAACTACTATTCATTGATACGTAAACTATCTTAATGGTAGACTAATAAAAAGCTTTAAACTATTGCTGCGTTCTGGATTTAAAATATAATTAAATTTATAATAAACTATCTATAATCACATATAATTATAAATTATAATAAGAGATTAAAATATGATTTATCTTACAACATAGAGCATATTCAAATCAGAAATGTACTATCAAGGATTAAAATCTGTATTACAAACTTGCGCATGGTATTAAAATATTGATCTTTCGTCAGAGCTAAGTCCAACTTTCGCAACATTTTACGGTAGTTGGTCAGCTGCCAACCAATCGAATGGCTCCTAATGAATACAAGAGACCAAAAATAACCTTTTTTGAAATGTAATATATATTTGCATGACCAAACATTAAATACGAGTAATATTCACCCTTACTTTGTAGGAAAAATTTTTTGTGTATGTTCTGCATTTCCAGGCCTTCTATGTCTGATGAACATGACTGAAGTTAGAGCGCACAAGTAGCTGATTTGCATATCAACAGAGTTTAGTAAATTAAATTCCTTTAAAATACAATTTCTAGTCGCCTCTGGGGGTTTCTCAACCCACTTTAAAAGTACATTGGCATTCCTCACTCTTACTATGCGAAGAGAGGTTAAGTTTCTTTCATAACTCGAACATCCTACCATGCCTTTTCCTTATTTTCGAAGCTTAAAATTTCAGTGGATAACTTACAGTGGGAACATCACCCTCCTTAGTTATTATAAAATTAGCATGAAAAGCTGTTAATAATAATTTTGAGACTGAACGCCACATTTTAAACAACGTTATTTCACATCAATTTACTATATAAGTGTAAACAAGTCAAGTGGTACTCGTAGTGGTAGACAGGATCACTTGGACTAAGCTTGTTCTTTCCTTTTAGTGTTTTTTTATAGTTGATTTTTTTTCTTAGTACTGAGCTTGTTATTTCCTAAACCAACACATGCTACACATGCCGCTACAAGGGTACAACATAAAAGTCAAAAAAATCAAAATCGAAAAAAGTAGATTTAGTCTCTTCTTTCCGTTAACCCTTGATATATGTTTAAATTTGCAATTTATGCAAACTGAGAATTTATAGCTTAATCTAGCAAAATCAGTGACGTGTTTTACAGAATTAATATTGTTCATTATCTTAACCGTTCTTCAATCATCAGTTACAGACTTTCTTCTTATTGTAACTATTAGTTTATAATTTGAACATCAGAGTGTAATAATTGATTGCAGTGTAGTTCCATCATGACAAAATTAAAATTAATGCTAGATAAATTAAAGTAAATAACATTATAGCCCAGTCAATGAAGGTTTTGTGTCACAACTAATTAGGGGAAAGCTGAATTTTTGCAGGGTGTTAGTATTAGGTAAAAAATAAAAAATGACAAAGTCCCGACCCCCACCCCTTTTGCTTTCCCCCCACCCCCTCTTAAACATCGCAAGAGCAGTACTTTGATTAAATACTCATAGATCGAAACCTAATAAAGTTACAGACGTGATTCCCTTTTTATATTACACCTAACAATATGGCAAACAAATTATGTATTTAAAATATTTGTGAGTAGTGAGAGGATAGATTATTTCTTGGTTGGTCCAGATTTAATTGGATGTTTAAATTTGGTTTGAGTTGATTGTTTATTGTTTATAGATTATAGTGTGGAGATGAGTTTTTTTTGTGTATTAAGATTTGTTAATTGGGGAGGGTATTATTATTATTATTAGTTGTAAAATGAGTCATAATAGTATAGTTAATAATGTGAAATGAAGGGAGGATAATAGAGTGCTGATGTTGGTTGAAATAAATAGTGTATATGTGTTAGAGTATGGGTTTAAGTTGTTTTATCGTTGTAAGAAATATTTGTTTGTTGGCTAGTGTTCACATATTTGCCAATGACCGGGTGTGGCAGACCGTTTGGGCGAGGCTTTGGAGCATAGGTTACAGCATCCAATTAAAGTGCTTATATAGAAGGAAAAGGAGAAACTTCGACCTCCGTGCCCATGAGCCAGATAGTGGCAGGATCAAGGTGACGACTTGCAAAGGTGGGTTGGCTGGGTAGGTAGTAGCATTGATTTTAGTATACATGGTTTCATCCAATGTTAAATTTTTGAGGCAGTGAATATGGGAGCGACCGTGCTGCAACATGTCGTTAATCAAGTTAAAACGAGGTCGAGATTGCTTGCAGTTTCGACTGTTCGGCTGTAGAACCTGTGTGCAGTAAAGGAAAGTAATCACTCCTCTCAATGCCCATTGTCTCTCTCTCTTTCTCTTCCTCTTGAGACGATCGTCCGGAAGTAGTTCCAGCCTCTCCACTTGTGTACTGTCACAATTGGCCTTGATAGTTGGTGAAAAAAATTGGGTTATTTTTCCGTGTTGTGGTTTGTCTTACACGGAAAGGAGTCGCGATCTTTTATTTTTAAACCTTAAAGGTTTGTGTATATGACAAATGTTAGGGGAGATATTTTTTGTTATTTTGTCAATGTAAATAACAGTGTATTACAGATGTTTAGTTAAAACAATATACATTATCTTAAATGATGTAAATATTGTGTATTGTAAGTTTATTGATATTTTAAATAATTGTATATTTAGAAGTAGCAATAAAATGGTGGTAGTTCTGAATTGTTAAAGGCTAAATTAAAACATAATTAATGTTAAGGCTCTGGATAACACCAAACATTTTACATATATTTGAGAGACGTAAAAAATTATATAAATTTTCTAGGATAAGACCATATGACAGAATTTTTAAAATTATTTTGCAAATTATACTAATGAATTAAATCATGTAATCAATTTTAGAAAAAAAATCATTATTCAAAATTATCAGAAAACTGTAAAGGTGAAGTATCTGATCAGTGGAAGGTAATAAATAATTTAACAAGTGGCTCTTCAAAGAAAATAGTTGAGCTAATTGAATTGCCAAATGACGAAGTTATGCGTGAGCTTTCCGTTATTGTTGATAAAATAAACAATCACTTTATCTCATTCCAGTCTAGCCGTCCAGACGTTGTACATTCCAATACCCTTCCACCTTTACGTACTTACTATCAACATTCTTTCTTTATAACTCCAACAGATCTAGATGAAATTAAGAGTATTGTTAAACTTTAAAAAAATAAAAAGTTTAACATTAACTGGCTTTGACCAAATTAATGTACAGTACATTTAGTGAAACATACTCATATAGTTGATGAGATTGCACCAGTTTTAGTTCACTTAATAAACAGTTGAGTGGTACCTATTTTGAAGGACAATAACTCTATAAAACTAGATAACATAGGACCAATCAGCTTGTTATCTGTAATCTCTAAGGTATTTGAAAAAACAATGATTAAAAAACTCCATAGTTATTTATCTAAGTTACATTTTCTTAATTTTTGTCAATTTGGTTTTATCAAAAGAAAGTCAACTGAGGATGCGTTATTAGAAGTATCAGACATAATTTATAACAGTATAATTATTCAATAACTTATCATCTGTCATATAGTTACATTTAATATTAGAATTAACCCCTTATATTATTGAAATCATTATTCATTTTATATCAAGTAATTAAAGCTTCTTGTCAATATTGTATTGTATAATCATTGTTGTATTTTTAATTATAAATGAATATTCTTTTTTTGTTTTAAAAGTAAATTAAACTATTTGTCATACATACCACAATAGGCATTTTTTCTTTTTATTTGAGATAACAATGGAGAAAAAGAGAAAATATCTGCTGTATATAAGATAAATATATAAATACGCCTTAACGAGTAGCAGGACTAAGTCAATAAATGTTCAAACAAATATACAATAAACTAGCCGAGTACCCGTGCTTTGCTACGATTATTTACTTAATTACTTAGCGGTAAGTTAATTGATAGTCATTACAAAAATTATAAAATCGTGTAATGGAACACAAATGTAAATTATAAAATTTCTTTGTAGACAACGTTTTTTATTTGACCCTGTGGTTGAAGAATCGTTAATAGAAGATGGTGCCGCTCGTAACTACCATCTCCATTTTTATTAAGATGCTATCACGAAGAACTTCAGTAATTGTTATTGAATTATATTAACCCGACTTTGGGGCACTCAGTGAAGCGTAATTGGTTAAAGCCTAGATTTATATAAAAGTTAAAGTTTCTTAGATCGACCCCAGAGTTAAAACAAATGTTGAAAGGGATCAGCTGATAACCACTGGCTGTTCATATGGCATTGGGCAATCAATTGTTGACGCTTTCTGAGGTTAGTTTGCCTTAGTTAAAAAAAGTTACACTACACCCATCAGGTTCATTTAGAATCCATATTCGCCCATATCTTGACGATCGACGTCTTAACAGTAAATAAATAAGAAAACAACATATTTAAGAGCAATTTGAGAGATGTGAAAGTTTGACATGTTGAATTGTAACGTCTATGCGAACGGTACAGGCCCATTTTATAATTATTAGGACTGGATTATCGTAATTTCAACGAATATGGCTTTAGAGGGTTTGCCCACCCTCTCTATGTAATTGCTTCCTGGAAGCTAATTTACCCCCTCTATGAACATTACTTCCGAACACCCACTCACTTTCTCAATTAATATTACTTCAGTAGGCTTACTCACCCTAATATAAAGGCAGCACACAACCCCAAGATCCCTAGGAACAAGTGAAAATCCACTGAAGGCAGCTATGAAGCAACAGTCCAGTACTGATCCATCTCATTAACATTTAGTTTAAGTTTTCTCCCCGATAAATTACAAATGGCAAAAATAGTGCCAATCCAATAGACGCAAAGTAGCAAGCTATCAACCAGAAACCTTTTGATGATCTAGTATCATTACATAAACAAAAAATAGTAAACAAATAATGGATACTTACTAACAATTTGTGATCCTTTGTGGCCAGTTGACTCATTTGTAGCTATGTGCTAGTATCTGAAATCAAACAAAACCAACCCCAAATCGTCCCCTAACCCATACAGTTTGTCTCTCCGTGACGGTAGCTAAAAAAATGCTTAACACGCCGTGCAAAAAAATAAATAAACATGCGCACACTACCATGTGCGTCAGTCACGGCTGTGACATTTATTATACTGTATACATGAAATATTGCATTTGTTATAGTGTATATATTAAATATTACATTTGTTATAGTGTATATGTGAAATAATCCACAGAGTACAGCTTTTTAATGTAGCAAGCCCCCGCGCATGCGCGTCAGACCTGCAGCCGACGCGTAAGAAGGTAGCCGACGGTCACTGGAAGTACCCGAAAGGGAAGGCCGCGATCTTGGAAAAAAGTGCATTTTATATAGTATAACGAGGGTAGGGTTAGGTTAAGAGTGTATTTAATATAGTATAACAAGGGAAAGGCCGCCATCTTGGAAAAAACTAGGCTGAGTGTATTTTATATAGTATAACAAGGGAATTTGGAGGGAAATTTGGGAATTTTGGGAGGGGAGGGTGGTAGCACTGTGTCGGGCCGCCATCTTGGTTCCGGGGCCGCCACAATGGTAAAGTCCCTGCGCATGTGCGTCAGCCATGGCTGTGACATTTGTTATAGTGTATGTATGAAATATTGCATTTGTTATAGTGTATATATGAAATATTGCATTTGTTATAGTGTATATATGAAATATTGCACTTGTTATAGTGTATATATGAAATGCTCTGTTTAATGTAGCAAGTTGTTTCATGTTATTTAATTTTTGCACATATTTAAACTATGTACTGTGTCAACTTTAAATGAAAATTATAGGCTGTTCTTTTCATGAATAAACCAAACCGAAACGGATGTACATATATACAGTACCGACGGCGAATTGCTCCCATTCAAGTAGTGAAAATTTATGAATTTATGTTTGTTTCATTTTTCAATCCACAAACCTTCAATATTTTACTTTAGAGCAACATTTTACCAAATGAGCATTAAAAATCTACTTGATGTGTTATTGTGGATCATTTTGGCTAATAAAGTGGGAAATAATGTTAATAACATGCATTCAATATCAATCAGTGAAAATCTTTATTCGTTACTGTAACATGTTACAAGAATGTCAAAATATCATTAAATAAATTTGAAAAAGGCATGACCTGATCAATGTTGGCCATTATCTCTTGCTTGTATTTCCTCGGGTAGGTCTCGCAGAGTAGCCACTTTTGTGTATAGCTTAGTTTAACCGTAATACTGATATACATGCAAAAAAATGCCTCTGCTAATTACAAAATCTTACTTTAACCAATTATATCATTTTATTCTTAGATTGTGGAAAGAAACATCTCCAACAAATCTTATTAACATTGCTTACCGTTGCCATTATGGCTTCATAGAGAGTGATTAAACAGTAGTGGGTATAGCGCTGTGCCGCCCCCACGCTGCTCATAGCAGTGCCGCTGCAGCCGTTGACACTCGCCGCTGAGGGGCATCGTACTTATATCTCGTATTTGTGTACTCGCATCCGTAGTTTTAAGTTATTTAGAGCCGCAATATAATAATTTTCACTTAGGGTCCATAAGAAAATAAAGATTTAGTTCACTTGTATCACTGATAAATAACCAAATTTCACTGTCTAGGCTCTGTTGTTTGGTTTAAAAATCTTAGTTTTGAGATACAATAAATGCAAGATAGTATTTTCTATATATATATATATATATATCAAAACCAGGATAGTTTTTTATAGCTTCTTGTTTCCTGCACAGCAAATAATATGTTTAATAATTTTCTTTTTAAGTCAATTACAAAGGATCGGTTGCCAACATGTTATCGGTTTGGTCCGAAAAATTTTTACAATGTATTCCACTACATTGTCAACACATAGATGTGCAATCAAACCCAACTTTTCGGCAGCTACAGTTTGTAAAACACAATGTCTTACAGTTGCAAGATATTAATAGTAGAAGTTCACTTGGAGCAGGGGGATTCGTCATGGGCTTAGGTATCAGTCTATTATTTGATGTATACTGCCAACCGCACTCTTCTGCTGGAAGTTTAAAACCCAACCAAGCTTGAATCTGGTGGTAAACCCTCAAAAGATGCTGATGAGCATCGTCTGAAGTAGGTGGAAGTTTTGCCAAATTAAAGTTTGACTTGAGCTACATTTTTGCGGTTAGTTGCTTGAAATTAATATATATAAATTCCAAGAAATTCAAAAAATATTATTGAGAGTTTTAAATTTCAATAAGTTGTACATACTTAGAATGAACTGTTCTCCGCTTTTCATGAAGGATTTATTCATCAATGTCTTGATTTGTAAACAACTCAGCCTGAGCTTTAGATTCAGTTGATTTATGTATTAGGTCAGCTGCTTTTAACGTTCCTAGTCCATAGAAAGGAGATGTTATGTCACAACCAGATATGGAATGTGCACAAAGCAGTGAAGTTCGCTGCTCAACATATTGATGAATAAGAAAATCTACAGAGTATACTTTCGACACTGAAGATACTTTAAGTAGAAAAGTTTGCCGTCATGTTGGGGAGCTAATGCCACAAGTAAAACTAAAAGATCTGTATCAGTTCCCACTACAACAGTGGTATTAACAGTTTGCGCATATTTCATTGCCTGACCGACAATGACAGTGTCGGCGTCATCTTCCGCAACAACATTTATACCTTCAACAGCACACCTTGTTGTAACTGCTTCTATTCATCTCTTTCTGTTCTAAGGGTTTGCTAAGAAATCTGCTTGTTGTGTTGTGCAAACTGTATTTTCATCAAACAAAATTGTGTGAGAAAATTTCTTTCATGCTCTTCTCTCCTGTTCTTGCCATTTCGTAGTTGTAGAGTTGGAATACCCATCAAATACCACTTTCACTCTATTTCCATATCCACAAATTACATAGCTTAAATAGGACCCTACAATTTCATTAAAAGTACTGTTTTTTTTTTCGCCAAACTACTGCGTGTAACAAATATCCACCATCTATTACAAAAACAGCTTCATTTGCCTTGAATTTTTCTTGAAAAATTCCAACTTCAAGTACCTTCATAAACGATGCTTTTGTACCTTTTCGTAGTAATGTCTTGTCAAATAATGTCAAATATGCTTCATCACAATTATTGACAGAGGAGTCGCATACCAGCCCAGTTGAAAGTGATATTAATTCACTAATAACACAATCAAAAGGATTGTGCTGAATTAACCAGTCTTTAAACTTTGAAAAATCCTGTAAGTCTCTTGATTTGTAGTAGGGTAGATTTCCTTGGGTTTTTTATAAACGGTTTTGCTCACTTAGATGGGTCCTTTGGTTCGGTGGCCGCTGCCTTGGCGGCCTTGCCAGCCGTGGACCTCCAGACAGTTGCATTAAACTTGATCTCATACTTGCCGACTCACCTCTGCGGCCTTGCCGACCGAGAAAGTGGACCTCCAGACAATCAGTGGCTTGCACTTGACCTTTTGCCGACTAAGAATGCAGACGCATCGACCGCCAAACGAGCAGTCTCCTGCATCGACCTTAAGAAGCGAAAGTGTACTACCTAGTCTTACCTTCCCAGACTTACTACATTGGGAAGCAGTTAAATACGGACGCAAATGAAAATTTGCTTCAAACATGTTGGCCCAAGTTACTGTTAAGTTCGCGCCCCGCAGCAACGAGGAAACTCAACTGCTTCTTCGGCAGCTGCAGAACATTACCCCTACGCTCCTCATCATAGGAATGGACGACAAACGGTCCAACACAGTGGGTAAGTACAACAATACAAAATTTACTAAAACTTTCTTTATTCCACAAAATGTATAATCACTTAAAAATCAACACATTCGGGCTATTCATTGTCGAACCAGTACATTTTACCATAAAGTTTTTATCATCATTGATCTCTTTTAAATCTTCGTCCGTGAGGGACATCGAAAATCTTTTAGGTAGAAAAACTACCCTGTCGTCCCCCTCCGGCATGGTAATCTCCAACAAAATAGACTCTCCGAAGCGTGTGATCACACGCTTCGCGTGGACGATCCGGTAGCCAGCCTCACTCGTTAAAGATTTCAATTCCACCTTCGGTGCCTGGCTCTGCACCACAAGGCTGTTAAGTTTTGATGACAAACTCATGTTATTCTGTAAATAAAGAAACAAAAAAAGAATCATTACGTAGTCAGAAAGAAATACACTTTTTAGTTCACCTTGGACACTGGTAACAATATATTTAGCATCAACAAGCTCTAAAAGCCAAGTATCGACAAATAAAAACCCCTAAAAAAAATCAACAAAGAAGTTAAATGTAAAAAAAAATAAATACAAGCTAGCATAACACTATGTTCTAAGTAACTTACAAATGCTCGTAAGACGCAAAAAAAAGTTAAATGTCCAAAAGTACAAGCTAGTATAGTACTAGGTTTTTAAGTAACCCATGCTAAACCAACGCCCGTAAGACGCAATAAAACCAAATACCACTCTTTCGTCAACATTCCAAGTCTGTAGAAAGCCAACTACAATCAGATACATCTGTCTACATCAAAATGAGCTAAGCACTAAGTACACACTTGCTAATATGTGCAACAAATCCAAAAAAAGCCATACCTTAAAAATCTCTATACCAAACCTACATTGTAAGAATTGTTTTTCTAAGTAACCTAAACCAATGCTCGTAAGACGCAAAAAAAGTTAAATGTGCAAAGTTACAAGCTAATGTTCTTTAGTAACCATGTTAAACCAACGCTTGTAAGACGCAATAAAACCAAATACATTCATCAACAATCAAAGTCTGTAGAAAGCCACTTACAATCAGATAAATATGTCTACATAAAAAATAAGTTAATATATGCAGCAAATCCAAAAAAAAGTTATACCTTAAAAATCTCTATATCAAACCTACAATGTAAGAAATGTTTTAAGTAACCTAAACCAATGCTCGTAAGACGCAAAAAAAGTTAAATGTGCAAAGTTACAAGCTAATGTTCTTTAGTAACCCATGTTAAACCAACGCTTTTAAGACGCAATAAAATCAAATACCACCCATTTGTCAACATTCAAAGTCTGTAGAAAGCCACTTACAATCAGATAAATATGTCTACATAAAAAAAAAGTTAATATGTGCAGCAAATCTGAAAAAAAAGTTATACCTTAAAAATCTCTATAGCAAACCTACAATGTAAGAAATGTTTTTAAGTAACCTAAACCAATGCCCGTAAGACGCAAAAAAGTTACAAGCTAATGTTCTTTAGTAACCCATGTTAAACCAACGATTGTAAGACGCAATAAAACCAAATACATTCATCAACAATCAAAGTCTGTAGA
The DNA here is from genome assembly GCA_035578905.1 of Stictocephala bisonia. Classification (NCBI taxonomy): domain Eukaryota; kingdom Metazoa; phylum Arthropoda; class Insecta; order Hemiptera; family Membracidae; genus Stictocephala; species Stictocephala bisonia. The sequence goes on along the minus strand of JAQJVL010001940.1, from coordinate 24,255 downwards.
AAGCCACTTACAATTAGATAAATATGTCTACATAAAAATAAGTTAATATGTGCAGCAAATCCGAAAAAAAGTTATACCTTAAAAATCTCTATACCAAATATACAATGTGAGAAATGTTTTAAGTAACCTAAACCAATGCTCGTAAGACGTAAAAAAAGTTATATGTGCAAAGTTGCAAGCCAGTAAAAATACATATTTGCTAATATGTGCAGCAAATCCAAAAAAAAAAGTTACACCTTAAACATCTCTAAACCTACAACGTATACAATAAGCATTACATCACCAAATAACAACAATGTTTATCTTTTTTTTTTGTTACAGCGGGGTACATGGCCCGAGCATTTGGGCCTGTCCGTTTACATCTGACGGAACCTCAGCTCCGACCTCCGTCATTAAGGAGATCGCAGAGGAGGAGGAGACCAAGCCCCTACATCCGCCAATCGGTTGATGACCAGCGGAGACAATCATCAACCGAGGGCGGAGACGAGGAAGAAGATCCATTCAACCCTTAACCGTCGGATTTTATCCGAAATAAAAAAAAAGTTCCAAAAAAAGCCTGTTATTGTTTTCACTTTACGTTTAGAAAACCCTAGACAAAATTCAACAAAAAAAAGACATGTCAATTCCTAGCTACTTAGCAAATAGTGATAATGCAAAAAGTGCATATTAGTTCAAGTACAAACAATTTGTCAACAAGCATCCTTAACACAACTAGAGTAAACAAAAAGGTGTGACACAGCAAACAAAGGAACACCTAAAAAATCTAACAATAAATCCCGTAAAAAAAAGCAACTACAATAACGCTGCATTAGACAATGTGCAAAGCCAGCATAATTAATCTCTAAGCCATTCTACCACTATGCAACTAGACAATAAGTAGTGTTAAAGCTAGATAATGTGTAACGTCAGCACAATAAAAGCCATGTTACAGTATCTCCATGCAACAAGTAGTGTTAAGGCATAAGCTGTAATAAAGCTATAAAAAACTAGAGTAAACAAAAAAGTGTGACATAGCAAACAAAGAAGCACTTTAACATAAACAATCTAACAATAAAGCCATTAAATCCCGTTAAAAAAGCAACTACAATAACGCTGCATTAGACAATGTGCAAAGTCAGCATAATAAACCTTTTACACCATGACATGCAACAGCACCTCTATGCAACAAGACTATAAGTAGCGTTAAGGCTTAAGCCGTACTAAGGCTATATTAGACAATGTACAACGCTTAAAAAAAAAAGCATAATAAACCTTTTAAACTAAGCCATGCCACAGTACCTCTATGCAACAAGTAGTGTTAAGGCTTAAGCTGTAATAAAGCTATATTAGACAATGTGCAATGCTAAATAAAGCACAATAAACCTTTTCTAATACTAAGCCATGCGACAGTACCACTATGCAACTAGACCATAAGTAGTGTTACAGCTTAAGTGTAATAAAGCTACATTAGTCAATGTGCAACGCTAAATAAAGCACAATAAAACCTTTTAAACTAAGCCATGCTACAGTACCTTTATGCAACTAGATCATAAGTAGTGTTAAGGCATAAGCGGTAATAAAGCTGACAATGTGAAACGCTAAATAAAGCACAATAAATCTCCTATACGAAGCCATGCAACAGTACCTCCACACAACTAGACCATAAATAGCGTTAAGGACTAAGCAGGTAAACATTTATTTTCTACAATGACGCAAACTACAAATCCACAAGACGTCATAACTACAAATAACTAATACAAGCAAACACTAAATATAAAAATAAACCAACTGTAAATAAAAAAAAAAACCTTTCCACACAACAAAGCAAGCAAACTTAATACTATACATAGAAGAAGAACACATAACAGCATAATGTATACCACAAGACACAAAAAAATGCCAACAACATCCTAAAAACCAACATATTTTGACACAAAAACACAAAGTAGAGATAAAAGCCTAGGTTCTACCAGTGGTAGAAGCGATCCAACACTTACCATTTCAGCAGAGTGCAGATCGGCGACTGGTGAACAGACTATCAGAAGCTCCCCTACTTATAGTACCACCCTACCTAGGCCCAGGTTGCTGCAAGGTCTACCCTTTCCTTCCGCAATATTCTGTTTCTGCTGACAAGAACAGGAAACACCCATTACCCCACTCCCTTTTGAATCGTATAAAAGTGGGACCACAGAGCTGTCACAGACACACACGTCTCCAGCAATATGGATAACTACCTACGTTGTGAGACTTGCCGTGAGGCCTTTTTCGTCTCAGAGGAGGCCAGATCCCGGCACGCACTTGTCTGCATGGCTGTACAGATCATCGCCAGCCAATTTGGTCAACCATCTGCCAGACCCGATCCGGCCGTAGCGAGTACTTCTACAGGACAGCACCACTATCTTCTCTGCGAGACATGTCGAGAAGCACACTTTCTCACAGAGGAGGCTAGATCCCGGCACGCACTTGTATGCATGGCTGTACAGATCATCTCAAGCGCCAGCCGGCTTCAACACGTTGACTGACCATCAGCGGAGGCCGCCAGCCGTCAGCAACACGTTGACCGACCATCAGCGGCGGCAAGCAAAAGAGCTGCATCGCCATCGACCAGACAACCCAAAAAGCCGAAAGCTTCTGCCAAGGCTATTGCCGAAGCTGTGGCGGCAACATCATTAAACCAACCTCCGACTCTTCACTACAGTACTAAGAGGTTTTTATCCAGTGCGAGGGACTACACCATCAGTAACACTGGCAGCCACTACAAGGACTTGGCGTCCTTCCTAAATGCTGCCACGCCATTACTGATGGAAATACTAACAAACGAGAGCTCCTCGCATGGTACATCCCTCAAGTACAACATAGTAGCCGAATGCCTGTACGATCATCCTGAAGACTACTGCAACCTGTTAAATTTTAAGACAGCCACCAAGACCATCCACTCCATTGAAGGCTTGGAAGAGACGCTGCAAGGTGACATCCAGAAGCTACTTCAAGAGTCTACAGAGGCGGAGTTGAAGGGCAGCGGATGGACCCTGGCAGTGCCTACATCTATTACATTACGTGTAAGTAGATTTAGCCATGTAAAACCTCCTGGCAACGGTATTGAACTGCTAAAAATACTAAAAGCTAGAAAAGCGACTATTAACGTACAAAATACAGACAAAAAATGTTTCATGTATTGTTTATTAGCTAAATCCCTTCCACAAAACATAGACTACGACCGTGAAAAACTGGACGAAAACTCATTTACCGACATAGAAAACAAGTATAACTTTGACGGTATAAGCTTTCCTACTATGCCATCACAGATAGGACTCTTTGAGCGACGTAACCCTGGCTGCAGTATAAACGTGTTTGAAGTGGGTACAAAATATCAGATTGCGCCATATCGAATAGCAGATAAGGAACTAGATGACCATACCGACCTGTTGTGGGTAAAGAATAGCAAGATATCCCATTATGTGCTCATCACGGACTTTGCCAAACTCATTAAACCTCAAATAGCCAAGGGGACAAACAATATAGTTGTTTGCAAACGCTGTTTCACCTATCGGGAAAAACGAAAGTGTAAGCCCGACCATAAAACATGGTTGTCCGAACACACGTCATTTTGTAGACAACACAAACCTTGCAATGTTTTACTTCCACAAGAAAACGACAACCAACTCACTTTCACTAACTATGAGACTCAAATTCCCGTTCCCATTATTGTAAGCGCCGACTTTGAGGCCACCTTACAATCTACAGCCAGCACAGATAATGCGTACCTGGTACACGAACCAAACAGTTTTTGTACACTAGTAAAATCGACACTGCCCGAGGCCATATTAAATGAGGTCGGTATATCAACGTCGCCTCATTTAATACGCACAGATAATGCGGGTCAAGACTTTCTTTTGCACATGCAAGACTTGGCACAGCGTGTCGAACTTTTGTACACCCGTAACCTTCCAGTCACAATGACTGAGGATGAGACCGAACGTCACACGCTTACAACTAGCTGTGACCTTTGTGATCGCTCATTTAATGAGACATCTGAAGAGTACGGTGGAAAAGCCCTGGACCATTGCCACATCACCGGCACATATAGACACACGTTATGCAATCGGTGTAATTTACGCTGTCAAGTGCCAAATTTTATACCGGTCTATTTTCATAATTTCAGCAATTATGACCAGGCGTTTATAATTAAAAACTTAAACGTCCTAAAACATGGTGAGGTGAAAGTGCTTTCCTCGAATAGTGAAAAATACATTTCAATCTCTGTTCGAGTAGGTCGCATCTGGATACGGTTTTTAGACAGTTACCGCTTAATGGCAGAAAGCCTGGTGACCTTGGCTAATGGACTGGCTGTGGAAGAGTTAATAGAAAGCTCAAAACTGGTTCCAGCCGAACAAAAACACTTAATCAAACAAAAAGGTTCGTACCCATACGACTATGTGACATCTTCCACGGTTTTTGACGAACCTCAACTCCCTGACCATTAAGCGTTCTACAACATATTAAATGATGAGCACATAAGTGAATTAGACTATAAAATGGCGTTATCGGTTTGGAACGGTCTTCAAATGAAAACATTTGGTGACCATCATGATTTCTATTTGAAACTCGATGTATGCCTATTAATGGACGCATTAGTTTCATTCCGTAACGCCTGTCTACAGTCTTATAAAATAGACTGCTGTCACCACTACACATCTCCGGGTCTAGCGTTCAGTGCCATGTTACGCATGACAAAAATGTCACTAGAACTTATTACAGACTCCAATCAAATGCTTATGATTGAGTCTGCCATTAGAGGTGGATTAGTTCAGTGTAACTTACGCTACGCTAAAGCAAACAATACGTTGTTAAAACATGACTATAGACCCGATGTACAGTCTAGCCACCTACTTTACCTGGATTGTGTAAACTTATACGGTCATATAATGACGTCATTACTTCCGTTTGGTGACTTTAAATGGATGGAGTCGATGCCCGACTGGTCGTCCTTGCCAACTGACTCACCATACGGTTTCATTCTAGATTGTGACGTTGAAGTTCTGGCATCGGTGCACGACAAATTACAAGATCTGCCTTTAATGCCTGAACTCATGATACCACCTGGTGGCAAAAATAAAAAGCTCCTAGCCACCCTTTTTGACAAGAAGCGGTACGTTGCACACTATACAGTGTTTAAACAGGCCGTAAAACTTGGTCTAAAGGTGACTAAAGTGCATCGAGCACTTCGCTTTTCACAGTCACCATGGATGAAAAAGTTTATAGAGTATAACGCTGTTCAAAGAGCCAATGCGAGTACTGTGTTTGCAAAAATGTTTTACAAGCTAATGAACAATGCATGCTATGGAAAAACCATGGAAAATGTCCGCAATAGAGTAGACATTCGCCTTGTAACCACTGACAGGCAGTTTCAAAAGCTTGTTCGTCAAACCAACTTCGTTGAGCATAGAATAATATCGGAAAATGTTGTGGCCATACAAATGAGAAGGATAAATGTCAAACTTGACAAACCGATTACGACGGTCCTTGATAAATCCAAGGTGCACATGAACAACTTTCATTACACGGTAATGCAAGATCATTTTAAAGCCCCTGACAGTAAGTTGGAGCTGGCTTACATGGACACCGATGGACTCATTTATTACATCACAACACAACGCGACATTTATACACTACTCAAGGAACCCACCTTAGCTCAGTATCTTGACAGATCAGTGTATGCTGATGGTCACCCTTTAAGGGACGATACAAACAAAGGGAAGCTTGGTACGTTCAAAGATGAGTGTGGCGGTCGCATTATTTATGAATTTGTGGGTCTCAGACCAAAAATGTATGCATATCACTTTGGCTCGTCAGATGAAACCGGGAAAATGAGGGCTAAAGGCATAAAAGGCAGCTATGTGGACAAAAACATTTGTTTCTGCCACTATAAAGACATACTATTTTCACACAAAGCTAGTGAAAAAGCCCACTTTAACGTTATACGCAGCAAATCAGCACGCATAGTATCTAATACCGTGGTGAAAAAGTCTTTGTCTTCAGAAGACGACAAACGACACATTTTGGAATGTGGAATACGTACGCTACCTTATGGACATTACAAAATTGGTGGGGGGGGACACCACTGTTGAAGAAGACAATCATGATTAGACAACTACAATCACTGTTTGACTTGGCACTAACAGAGACGTGTAACACATTTGACACGTCACTTGACGTACCAAACACATTTAATGACTTGCCATTTTCTATACAACAACCTCTCAGGCAAAGGTTAAAAAGAAAATGGATGAAAGAGACTGTACTGCCTGACGATCCATATACATACGAGTACCGTTACCACGAACTGAGTCTACTTGACAAAGACGAGTTTGTAATGATTACAAACCACCCACTCAACATTCATCCAGACTATTGGCCAAGCCCCTATAGAGAATACTCAGCACACATTTACTTTGACTACTATGAGTTTAGAATTGGCAACTGCAATCCACTGTTATTGTGTCGCAGTTGCTTTTTAAACTGTTGCTCACCAAGTAACGAAAGTTGGCTTGACATAGACTATGAAGCCTATTGGACAAGTAAAAACTGGACTTTTCACAATGTTATTAGACATCACGTTACTAACAATGCCAGGAGGTTGATACGATGAACCTTACGATCAAAAAAAGGCTAGTGCGATTGGTGTATATTGACTCCATTATTTGAACTTTATGACTGTGACAAATGTTGCACTAACACACACATGCATTACATGAACGACACAGACGAAGATAATGACTATGGAAGTGACACCAATTACTATGACAGCAGAGAGATTTTTGACGCATACGTACACTAAAACTGTCAACACACACCATTAAATTTGTTTTTAAATTATTAGTTCTAATCGTATTACGTTAACACAGTGGTTTAACTATCACGTTAGCATCTAACTTTAAATTGAGACATGCACTTCTCATAGCATTTAATCCACTTACCTTTGTTATTGATGTGTTTGTAAAAAAAAAAAAAAAGTTGTATATATGTCATGATAAATACCTGTCTATATGTTTATGTAGTTTGTTTAGTTAGCGCATTCTTCTTTATATCAGTAGACCATTATAGATTAATTTTCGTTCATGTATTGTACTAATTTTACACTTTTAAAAGTAAGTCACTTTAAACCAAAATCACTCTTACATGTTGATTTAACTACCACGTTAGCCTTTAACTTTGTAAAAGCCTAGCAATTGAGGCATAAACGTCTTATAGCATTTAATCCACTTACCTTTGTTCTTGATGTGTCTGTAAAAAAAACTATTGTATACACGTTATGATAAACATCTGCCTATATAGGTTGTCTAGTTAGTGCATTCCTCTTCTTTCTTGTCAGTAGTTTATTATAAATCAAATTTCATTCATGTATTGTACTAAAGTCCAAAAGTGAGTTACTTTAGATCATAATTACTCTTATATGTTGATTTAACTATCACGTTAGCCTCTAAATATGTAAAAGTCTAGCAATTGAGGCATGAACGTCTTATAGCATTTAATCCACTTACCTTTGTTCTTGATGTGTCTGTAAAAAAAAAAAAAACTGTTGTATATATACGTTATGAAAAGTACCTGCCTATATAGGTTGTCTAGTTAGTGCATCCCTCTTCTTCTTTCTTGTCAGTAGATCATTGTATATCAAATTCGTTTATTGTACTTATTTCCAAAATGTAAGTTACTCAAGATTATAACAAATATGTCAAGTTATAATTCAATGTTAAAAGTTCAGTCTGTATTGTATATATTTTTCTTATTTTGCTAAAATATAACAAAATCTTTCAACTCCGCCTCTGTAGACTCTTGAAGTAGCTTCTAGATGTCACCTTGCAGCGTCTCTTCCAAGCCTTCAATGGAGTGGATGGTCTTGGTGGCTGTCTTAAAATTTAACAGGTTGCAGTAGTCTTCAGGATGATCGTACAGGCATTCGGCTACTATGTTGTACTTGAGGGATGTACCATGCGAGGAGCTCTCGTTTGTTAGTATTTCCATCAGTAATGGCGTGGCAGCATTTAGGAAGGACGCCAAGTCCTTGTAGTGGCTGCCAGTGTTACTGATGGTGTAGTCCCTCGCACTGGATAAAAACCTCTTAGTACTGTAGTGAAGAGTCGGAGGTTGGTTTAATGATGTTGCCGCCACAGCTTCGGCAATAGCCTTGGCAGAAGCTTTCGGCTTTTTGGGTTGTCTGGTCGATGGCGATGCAGCTCTTTTGCTTGCCGCCGCTGATGGTCGGTCAACGTGTTGCTGACGGCTGGCGGCCTCCGCTGATGGTCAGTCAACGTGTTGAAGCCGGCTGGCGCTTGAGATGATCTGTACAGCCATGCATACAAGTGCGTGCCGGGATCTAGCCTCCTCTGTGAGAAAGTGTGCTTCTCGACATGTCTCGCAGAGAAGATAGTGGTGCTGTCCTGTAGAAGTACTCGCTACGGCCGGATCGGGTCTGGCAGATGGTTGACCAAATTGGCTGGCGATGATCTGTACAGCCATGCAGACAAGTGCGTGCCGGGATCTGGCCTCCTCTGAGACGAAAAAGGCCTCACGGCAAGTCTCACAACGTAGGTAGTTATCCATATTGCTGGAGACGTGTGTGTCTGTGACAGCTCTGAGGTCCCACTTTTATACGATTCAAAAGGGAGTGGGGTAATGGGTGTTTCCTGTTCTTGTCAGCAGAAACAGAATATTGCGGAAGGAAAGGGTAGACCTTGTAGCAACCTGGGCCTAGGTAGGGTGGTACTATAAGTAGGGGAGCTTCTGATAGTCTGTTCACCAGTCGCCGATCTGCACTCTGCTGAAATGGTAAGTGTTGGATCGCTTTCACCACTGGTAGAACCTAGGCTTTTCTCTCTACTTTGTGTTTTTGTGTCAAAATATGTTGGTTTTTAGGATGTTGTTGGCATTTTTTTGTGTCTTGTGGTATACATTATGCTGTTATGTGTTCTTCTTCTATGTATAGTATTAAGTTTGCTTGCTTTGTTGTGTGGAAAGGTTTTTTTTTTTTATTTACAGTTGGTTTATTTTTATATTTAGTGTTTGCTTGTATTAGTTATTTGTAGTTATGACGTCTTGTGGATTTGTAGTTTGCGTCATTGTAGAAAATAAATGTTTACCTGCTTAGTCCTTAACGCTATTTATGGTCTAGTTGTGTGGAGGTACTGTTGCATGGCTTCGTATAGGAGATTTATTGTGCTTTATTTAGCGTTGCACATTGTCAGCTTTATTACCGCTTATGCCTTAACACTACTTATGATCTAGTTGCATAAAGGTACTGTAGCATGGCTTAGTTTAAAAGGTTTTATTGTGCTTTATTTAGCGTTGCACATTGACTAATGTAGCTTTATTACACTTAAGCTGTAACACTACTTATGGTCTAGTTGCATAGTGGTACTGTCGCATGGCTAAAAGGTTTATTGTGCTTTATTTAGCATTGCACATTGTCTAATATAGCTTTATTACAGTTTAAGCCTTAATACTACTTGTTACATAGAGGTACTGTGACATGGCTTAGTTTAAAAGGTTTATTATGCTTTTTTTAAGCGTTGTACATTGTCTAATATAGCCTTAGTACGGCTTAAGCCTTAACGCTACTTATAGTCTAGTTGCATAGAGGTGCTGTTGCATGTCATGGTGTAAAAGGTTTATTATGCTGACTTTGCACATTGTCTAATGCAGCGTTATTGTAGTTGCTTTTTTAACGGGAATTAATAGCTTTATTGTTAGATTTTTTATGTTAAAGTGCTTCTTTGTTTGCTATGTCACACTTTTTTGTTCACTCTAGTTTTTTATAGCTTTATTACAGCTTATGCCTTAACACTACTTGTTGCATGGAGATACTGTAACATGGCTTTTATTGTGCTGACGTTACACATTATCTAGCTTTAACACTACTTATTGTCTAGTTGCATAGTGGTAGAATGGCTTAGAGATTTATTATGCTGGCTTAGCACATTGTATTATGCAGCGTTATTGTAGTTGCTTTTTTTTTACGGGATTTATTGTTAGATGTTTTAGGTGTTCCTTTGTTTGCTGTGTCACACCTTTTTGTTTACTCTAGTTGTGTTAAGGATGCTTGTTGACAAATTGTTTGTACTTGAACTAATATGCACTTTTTGCATTATCACTATTTGCTAAGTAGCTAGGAATTGACATGTCTTTTTTTTGTTGAATTTTGTCTAGGGTTTTCTAAACGTAAAGTGAAAACAATAACAGGATTTTTTTGGAACTTTTTTTTATTTCGGATAAAATCCGACGGTTAAGGGTTGAATGGATCTTCTTCCTCGTCTCCGCCCTCGGTTGATGATTGTCTCCGCTGGTCATCAACCGATTGGCGGATGTAGGGGCTTGGTCTCCTCCTCCTCTGCGATCTCCTTAATGACGGAGGTTGGAGCTGAGGTTCCGTCAGATGTAAACGGACAGGCCCAAATGCTCGGGCCATGTACCCCGCTGTAACAAAAAAAAAAAGATAAACATTGTTGTTATTTGGTGATGTAATGCTTATTGTATACGTTGTAGGTTTAGAGATTTTTAAGGTGTAACTTTTTTTTGGATTTGCTGCACATATTAGCAAATATGTATTTTTACTGGCTTGCAACTTTGCACATATAACTTTTTTTTACGTCTTACGAACATTGGTTTAGGTTACTTAAAACATTTCTCACATTGTATATTTGGTATAGAGATTTTTAAGGTATAACTTTTTTTCGAATTTGCTGCACATATTAACTTATTTTTATGTAGACATATTTATCTAATTGTAAGTGGCTTTCTACAGAATTTGATTGTTGATGAATGTATTTGGTTTTATTGCGTCTTACAAGCGTTGGTTTAACATGGGTTACTAAAGAACATTAGCTTGTAACTTTTTTTGCGTCTTACGAGCATTGGTTTAGGTTACTTAAAAACATTTCTTACATAGTAGGATTAATATAGAGATTTTTAAGGTATAACTTTTTTTTCGGATTTGCTGCACTTATTAACTTGTTTTTTTATGTAGACATATTTATCTGATTGTAAGTGGCTTTCTACAGACTTTGAATGTTGACAAATGGGTGGTATTTGATTTTATTGCGTCTTACAAGCGTTGGTTTAACATAGGTTACTAAAGAACATTAGCTTGTAACTTTGCACATTTAACTTTTTTGCGTCTTACGAGCATTGGTTTAGGTTACTTAAAACATTTCTTACATTGTAGGTTTGATATAGAGATTTTTAAGGTATAACTTTTTTTGGATTTGCTGCACATATTAACTTATTTCTTATGTAGACATATTTATCTGATTGTAAGTGGCTTTCTACAGACTTTGATTGTTGATGAATGTATTTGGTTTTATTGCGTCTTACAAGCGTTGGTTTAACATGGGTTACTAAAGAACATTAGCTTGTAACTTTGCACATTTAACTTTTTTTGCGTCTTACGAGCATTGGTTTAGGTTATTTAGAAAAACAATTCTTACAATGTAGGTTTGGTATAGAGATTTTTAAGGTATGGCTTTTTTTGGATTTGTTGCACATATTAGCAAGTGTGTATTTAGTGCTTAGCTCATTTTGATGTAGACAGATGTATCTGATTGTAGTTGGCTTTCTACAGACTTGGAATGTTGACGAAAGAGTGGTATTTGGTTTTATTGCGTCTTACGGGCGTTGGTTTAGCATGGGTTACTTAAAAACCTAGTACTATACTAGCTTGTACTTTTGGACATTTAACTTTTTTTTGCGTCTTACGAGCATTTGTAAGTTACTTAGAACATAATGGTAAGCTAGCTTGTATTTATTTTTTTTTTACATTTAACTTCTTTGTTGATTTTTTTTAGGGGTTTTTATTTGTCGATACTTGGCTTTTAGAGCTTGTTGATGCTAAATATACTGTTACCAGTGTCCAATGTGAACTAAAAAGTGTATTTATTTCTGACTACGTAATGATTCTTTTTTTGTTTCTTTATTTACAGAATAACATGAGTTTGTCATCAAAACTTAACAGCCTTGTGGTGCAGAGCCAGGCACCGAAGGTGGAAATGAAATCTTTAGCAAGTGAGGCTGGCTACCGGATCGTCCACGCGAAGCGTGTGATCACACGCTTCGGAGAGTCTATTTTGTTGGAGATTACCATGCCGAAGGGGGACGACAGGGTAGTTTTTCTACCTAAAAGATTTTCGACGTCCCTCACGGACGAAGATTTAAAAGAGATCAATGATGATAAAAACTTTATGGTAAAATGTACTGGTTCGACAATGAATAGCCCGAATGTTTTAATTTTTAAGTGATTATACATTTTGTGGAATAAAGAAAGTTTTAGTAAATTTTGTATTGTTGTACTTACCAACTGTGTTGGACCGTTGGTCGTCCATTCCTATGATGAGGAGCGTAGGGGTAATGTTCTGCAGCTGCCGAAGAAGCAGTTGAGTTTCCTCGTTGCTGCGGGGCGCGAACTTAACAGTAACTTGGGCCAACATGTTTGAAGCAAATTTTTATTTGTGTCCGTATTTAACTGCTTCCCAAGGTAGTAAGTCTTGGAAGGTAAGACCAGGTAGTACACTTTCGCTTCTTAAGGTCGATGCAGGAGACTGCTCGTTTGGCGGTCGATGCGTCTGCATTCTGAGTCGGCAAAAGGTCAAGTGCAAGACACTGATTGTCTGGAGGTCCACTTTCTCGGTCGGCAAGGCCGCAGAGGTGAGTCGGCAAGTATGAGATCAAGTTTAATGCAACTGTCTGGAGTTCCACGGCTGGCAAGGCCGCCGAGGCAGCGGCCTCCGAACCAAAGGACCCATCTAAGTGAGCAAAACCGTTTATAAAAAACCCCTACTTGCGGCTTTCTCTCAATTCTACATGCTGCTCGTGGGTATTATAGTTTAATCCAAGAAAACTTCTAAAGGCTTCAATTATCCGTAAGAATGAAGGAGCTCCTAGTACCCATTTATTTAAGGTGCTCTCAGTTATTCCTCGGCCATGAGTTAGACCTCCTATTGATTTTAAAGATTTCATCAATGACTGATCTATACACATGTCACTCCAATTTCCAGACCAGAACTCATCTTTTCTTCTAATAGTGAAGAGACCTTTTGTCACAAAGAGATCGTACTCTGTCTCAGTCAGCTTTGATTTGAGTTTCTTCATTTCTTGGACATACATCTGAGCAGATTTTGCATAAGGAATGTGTCCTGCAGCATGAAAGTAAGGAAGCATATCAGTGATAGTGTCTAGGTGCAATTTCCAGTTCCCCAGTCTCTCTGCTAGAATAAAATGTAGCATTAGGTCGACTTGCTGAATTAGATTTAGCCAGAGCTTTGATGTTCTACTCTCAGACTTCTTTAAATTGATGAGGTCTGTTAGCTTTGCCAAGGCTGATTGAATGGATTTATCATCACACTCAGTAGCTTGAGTAATGTCACAGTGAGAAAGTTGGTCCTATAGCAGCATAGGTTAATATGTATGATCTCACAGCTCTAGCGAAGGCATGTCCAGTAAGCATGTGTTTCACCGTTGCCTTACCATAGACAGTCTCCCACAATGACTCTATTCCACTACCTTCTATTATACGACCAATGCATTCCAAATACGACATAAGCAAATGAAAACCTCCCAACCTTACAACAATCCTTGACAAATCAGATTGATCTTCAGAGCTAGCAACGATTTCCATTGTTTTTAAGTATAGTGGCTGGTCAAAGGTCACAATGCATGTTTCCTTGTTCTTGATACACTGTTCAGCTGGAAAACACAATGCTGTATATACTGATGATGGGCTATTTGGATCAATGTCTATAAAATGAATAGCCATGATGTATGAAGTGTCCTGCCCTTTTAATTTTCTAGTTGAGACACTCATAAAACCATTCCAGCCTTGTTGGATGTTACATCCGCTGACCCATAACAGATTAAGTAGATGAATAAAGGATACTGTGTTTGCAGTTATTTTCATCAACGATATGGCACCTGAGAAGTCTTCCATAACAATACGAGCTAAACCACTGGTTTTTCGCTTAACATACGACCGTTTATGGATTTCTTCTGCAACCTTAAATGATCCATCAGCTAATCTAGGTACTTCTGAGGTAATAGAGACGTGACGATGGAGTGATGCATGCAATTCCTCCCATCGCATGAAATGTGTTCAAGCCATCTAACGATCTTACGTTAACATCAGTTTTGTCGAAAAAGTATTGTGTAAATGAATCAGATTTTATGACTGGGGGGCCATGCGTAATTAAAGACCTTATGTATCTGTCACTTTCATAGTATGAGGAACATACTCCCAGCGCAGAAAGTACCTCAATCAAATGTTTTGACTTATAATTTCTATTTAAATATAGAGACAAAGAAGTTTGTATTGACGATAGGAAGGACCTTGGTCTTACAGTGGACATTATTGAATGGTTTATCACAGCACGTTTTCTACTTATGTCAGAGCTCGAGTTTTCAGTTTGTTTTTTGGTCACTGTAGACGTAAATAGTGCCAATGTTTCAGGAATCAAATCATTTGATATGGTACTTACTTCCTTTTCACTTGAATACTTTCCACAGTTATAATTAATTTTTTTGTATGTCTTCCCTAACAATTTCTGCTGCTGTTCTAACAATTATTTTGCGTTATTCTTCAGTACTGGTTTCTCTGTTTTTGTACCAAGAATCTAAAACTTTGTGACTAGCCTATCTTTGAAAAAATCTACAAGTTTTGACTTAAGTTGATAATCAGTATAGTCTATATCAGAACCACTTAATTTAATTACATTCTCTCGTAACTCTTTCAGTGAATACTGGCACTCATTGTCGTTCTCAAGGTAATTGGCAAGCAGGTTGAATTGATCTGTAGACTTTGCTGATAATGACCGTCCTACCTTATGTTCACTACTTTTAGGTTTACAAAAGTTCTTATAACATTGCCCATGGTAACGGGTCTCAGCGGCAACTAAATCAATAACATCTAAAAGCCTAGACTTAACTTTACAGGCCCAATAATCACTTCTAACATCACAAGCATGAGGAGCATTTGCTTTATTTCAATAGTTGAAACTTCGTGAATTCTGGTTCGGTACTTATATGGAAGTTTAGAGTCAAAAACCGCACGTTCTCCACATAAAAAAACAATCATGATTGAAATCAAATGTGTTGTCTAATTTTCTGAGAAAGTGCTGCGATGTAGAAAGTTTTGTATTTTGCACTTTTAATGCTGCTAGGTCTGGTATAATTTCGCCTACATGTAGAATGTACCTTTATTAAATCGACATTAGCAAGTAATTTATGGATCTCGTCTTTCCTCTCAATACTGGACTTGATTAAAGTATTTATACCCTTAGTGACAGTAGCCTCGTCATCTTTGACTTCCTGATTACATATAACACATATATTGTTCAAATCAGTCATTTGAAGTAACTGAAGAATGGGCCTACATAACTGAATTAATGTAAATAGGTTGAATTCAGACTTGAAAATTTTTTACCAGTTTTAAGAGTTTCCTTCCAGCTTACTCATTTCGTTCAGAAATCCGTAACTATAGCACAAATATTAGCGTAGACCTGGCACAACACAACCATATTTCTGTACACAAAATAAAACTTTATAACGAGACACAAAATCCAAACGAACAGCACAATGCAAGGGTGAAACGTAAACTAAGCAGACACGGCCCTCTATTATCGAAAAGAAACAGTATTCAACAAGATACGTACTAAGGACTGTCTACGAACAAGTTACAACATGCAGTCCGACGCATGGAGACATCCAAGTCCCTGATGAGTCACTGCTAGAAGCGGCGCCGCGCCGGCGGTTCAGTGTCCGCTACTGTTTAATCGCTCTCTATAAAGCAACTTAGTCATTAAATAGCTTGACTAGACCCATCATATTGAAGCTAATTAAATTATCTATACGTTTTGTTGAAGACGTTTCTTTCCACAATGTAAGGATAAAATGACCTAATTGGTTAAAGTAAGTTTTTGTAATTAGCAGAGGCATTTTTCGCATGTATATCAGTATTACGGTTAAACTAAGCTATACACATAAATATTTTAAATACATAATTTGTTTGCCATATTGTTAGGTGTAATATAAAAAAGGAATAACGTCTGTAACTTTATTAGTTTTCGATCTATGAGTATTTAACTAAAGTACTGCTCTTGCGATGTTTGGGAGAGGGTGGGGGGGGGAGCCAGAGGGGTAGGGGTCGGGACTGTCATTTTTTATTGTTTACCTTGTATATTAACACCCTGCAAAAATTCAGCTTTCCCCTAATTAGTTGCGACAAAGGGCATTTTTTTACGTTTATTGACTGGGCTATTAAATCGATGTCTTATTTATATGTTTATTGCTGTCAGAAAACGGCAGCTAAAATCAAGCAGTGCACAAGTTCCCGTAACACATGGTTGTACTTTGTGTCTTTAGTGTTACTTTATTTCCAGGAAGGGTAAAATAAACCATATAAGGTGGTAGTATTGATGTTGATGGTATTCAATATTTAAAGTTATAACTGTACCAATATTTACTAAATACATGTATTATTGCTTAATAAATTTTTTAATTCATTCAATATTATTATAAATTCATACAATGATTGGTAATTTAAAAGTTTATGTATTTTTTATTCTAATCAATTAAAAATTGTTTTTTAAAAGTTCATGTGTTTTATCCATTGCCACGGCCGATACTAGGCGATTTGGAGCTGTTGGGATTACGGCAGCAGAGCGAATGATTGCGAATCACTGTTGGCAGAAACAATCTGCAGGCATTACTGAGCTGGATATCGTCCAGTATGATTGGAGAGGGTGGCAGAACCTATTGGCTCTGAAATTCATACTGAATATCAAACAACTTATTTTTGAGTTATCTATAAGTGATTTTATAGACTTATAGGATAATATTACAGTTAAATATTCGTAAATATTAAAATATTATACAAAGATTGATTGAAGTCTTGTGTTTCCTATATATAACATTGATTTAAAATAGTTTTATGTAATACCGAATATATAATTATTATGTGTGCCATAATATATCATTAATTGTTAGGGATTCCTAATTCTTAGTCTTTTTCTTGTTGAACTTGGGTTTGTCATTTTCATTTAGATGTTGTGAAAATGTACCCCAACAGAAATTTCACACAGTTTCCTAAGTGAATGGTTAGTGTTTGATTTATCTCCGAACTAACACAGTACAGTTTGGTATGAGTAGTGTTATTAAAGAGTCGCTCACTCAGCACTCGCAGTCGACAGTCACTGTCACTGTGGCCCAGTGGATAAGGCACTAGCGTTCCAACTCCAACATCGACAGTTTGATTTTAGGGACTCCAATGAACTTTTTATTAGTTGAACATTTCACTTATTGATTTCTCTAGTTCTCTTGCTCTCCACTTGATAGTGTGAGCAGTACGAATCTTCCCTATTGTAATTTTGTGTTCTGGACTTTATAATTTCCTACAGTTTGCAATCCAAATAGCATAATATAGCGATTTTTTCTTTTGTTTATTCTTTGACATGTACATTCCTCTTGAAATATAGCTAACTAAAAATGGTAAACCAAACATTCTCTATAAAAATCACAAGTATAGAGAAAGTTATGTGATCAAGAGCGGTGAAGTTGTGTGGCGATGTCTTGGCCGAACCTGTGCGGCGACTATTAAAACTGATGCAAATAAAACTGAATTAATCGAGGCCAATAATAAACACTCGGGCCCACATCCAGTAACAATGAGATTTTTGACTTCCCCTCAACAATCACCTTAGACACACATTGCGGTTCCCACACCGCAGGCGGCCGGTTCACCCGCGGCTGAGAGCGCACCGCCTCCCACCGCGTTTCCGTCCGCGCCCGCGTCAGCTTCCGTAGCTGCGACTGCGACTCCGCACACCTCACCCTCACCATTTCTAACACCTGAACAGATACCGACCACCAGTTTGACACAGTCGCTAACCGCTTCGACGCCTACTGTCCCAGATTTAGCTGAGGAGAACATTAAATTGAAGGATAGCATCAAGATTTTAGAAAAAAGAGTTGAGGTTATTTTTAATCACTCAATTGAGTCGGACACTCGATTTCTAGAATTTACTAATTAATTATTCCCAGAAAACGATTCTTCAACTGTGAAAATAATAGAGATCCCAGTTCCAGGAACTGTGGTGACAGTGTGGACCACCGACTGACAGACTGCTTCCACCCACTGTGTGTACAAAATCAGGAACTCATTACCAGGTTAAAAACCTCAATTGAAGTGCTTGAGGTGGAAGTGAACTACTTAAAATCTAATATCGAAAGCCGTAATCTACCGTCAGAAGCGTGCCAAATCTCTTCAAATAAACCATGGACCTTTGTGGGAAAGAATAACAGACCTTTAAATACCCAAAATAGGTTTAATTGTCTTTAGCATGAAGAAACAAATCCCGAACCTAAAGTAAATAACTCAAAACAACATAAAGGGAAAAGTAAATCGAATAATTCCCGAAAAAACAAAACAAAAAACAGGTTAATAATAACACGCTGAGATCAAAATCACCTCAATCCTCAGCCCCTGGTGCTTTTACGTTCCCGTCAATATACATTGAAAGCGACAGTCACGGCCGAGACTTAACTGGACTGCTGCAGCACCAAGTTCCTCCTTCCATGAGAGTCTGCGGAGTCTTTAAGGGTGGAGTCAAGCTGCTAGATGTCACATCTGGGAGGCCACCACCGACAGGAAGCTGCTTTATTGTAATAGCCGGTACAAATGATGTCGACTCTGGGGAGCAAAACAATATTTATAAACATTTAGAACAAAAAGTAGTGGAACGACTAAAAACGTCTAGGGTTCTTCTATCCACACTTCCCCATCGCCACGACCTTTCCACAAACCACCCTGTGAACAAACACGTGACTCTTGTCAACCACTACATACTAGAGTTGTGTGAGCGGTATATAGGCCTACAAATGTTCAACTTTAACCAAATTAGCAGAAGATTCGCCATGGGCTGCACCTTAACATGAAAGGCAAGGACTTGTTGGCAGTATTACTAAGCAAAGTTGTCGCCAGAGCTAGCAGAGTGGGGAGCATACCACCACCACACTCCCCACCACCAATGGCACCAACTACAGCACCCGTTGCCCAGACGCCTGCAGATACACCTGCTCCACCAGTGGTCCTCCCCTATGAGACATTCGCAGACGCCGTCAAAGCTACACCTGCCGCCAACGAGACTCCGTCAGGTTTTAATTACATCGATGAGAACAATTCAGTTTTTATGAAATAACCACTTAATCTGTAAAAGCACCAGCCAGACGACAAACAAAATTAGCCACTTAAAAATCATGCACCAAAACTTACAGGTCGCCAAAAACAAATCTTTAGAGCTAGAAATAGTTTATGAAGAACTCAAGCCCGATGTTTTAGTTTTTTCAGAATTTGGTTTCAATGAATCAAATGTGGCTTTTTCAAAAATTAAAAATTACAATCTGGGATGTTATTTTATTCGGCCTAACACTAAATTGTGGGGAGTCGCTCTTTTTTTGAAAGACAATATTAAATACGAATCTTTGTCAATTAACTTATCAACTGAAATGGATTTTGAAATCGCGGGTGTTAAAACGCTCACACTAAGTGGTGAATCGCTTTTTATTTGTGGCTTGTACCGCTCCCCTGTCGGTAAAGAAAATATTTTTTTTGAAAAACTAGAAATTTTTTTGCATTATGTCACCGCTAAAAAACAGAACTTTTTGCTAGCGGGTGACTTTAATATCAATGTTTTGGACTCCCAAGATAACAAAACCAAATATTTTCGGGGAATTTTAAAGGGGTTCAATTTAAAGTGGTCCGTGAACACGCCCACCAGGGTGACACAAACTTCGCATACAGCCATCGACAACGTTGTTTCCAACATCCACGATTTCCCAGTTTCGGTCGTATCCACCGCCATTTCGGACCATTATGCTCAGATCGCCATTGTCGAAGGTCGGACACCACTCCATATCCAGTACACCGTCAATTCAAAAAGGGACACTAGGCCCGAAAATGTTTTCCTTCTAAACAATAAACTTCTAAATAAAAGTTGGGACTGCCTTACAGAAATAAATTGTGCAGACAATTTTTTCGACTCTTTAAATAACTGTTTGAATTTTCATCTCGATTCCTTTTGCCCCTTCAAAATGCCAAAACCGAACCGAAGGTTCAATCAAAACACCTGGATTACTAAAAGAATTTTAGTGTCTTAGGAAAATTCAAAAAATATATTGGCGACAGTTGCAATTAACTTTCAATCCTGAATTTAAACTCTTTTACAACTCATATAAAAAGATCTATAGAAAATTCTTGAAAGCTGCAAAAAGCTATGAAATAAATAATCAATTAAAAAACGCAGAAAATTTCTCTAAACAAGCATGGTCTGTCATCAACAGCACCAAGGTGTCTAATCAGAAAGCACAAGTAACTGAACTGGAGGTGGAGGGAAAGATTGTCCAGGAGCCTCTGGAGGTAGCGAATGCCTTCAATAATTTTTTCGCAAATGCTGGTGATTTCAATGAGTCAAAGAAAAAATTCTTACCACTATTAGGTTGGCCTTTTATTAATATTGTATTTACTTTACCATTTGATAATGATCTATTACAAAGGTGATACAAACATTTTAAAAACTCTTTAAGAAAAGCAACATTATTAAATTGAAACAACAATAGTCGTAATACAGCATTAATATAATCTAATTCATTTAAATACTTATTATTACAATTATTTAAAAACATTTGGCCGTACCTGCAATCATTAGTTAATTGATAATTTAATGGATCTACAATAGACATTGAATTGATTTTAGTTTTAACAACAATTAAAGCATTTCTAAACATATAACCCTCAGGATTCAAATTACCTATCCTACTATTTGTTAATGCCAAAGGACTATTTAAGAACCTGTCAGGAGGTGAAAAACCCGCATCTTCCATTAAATATATTATTTCTTGTACGTTAACTCGCCCTCGTGGTCAGGATCTTGTTCTAGTAGTCTTATTATCTCCAGTTCCATTTGAGTTGCCATTTCCATGAGGCGGCTGTTCATCCTGGCCAGTATGAATCCTTTGGTTTCCGCAAATTTCCAGTATTCCTGTGGTGGCTTTCCCGCTATATCTTTCCACCTGTAGGTCTCCAGTTTCACTGCAACGTCTCCACAGTTGTTCGGAGACCTTAACATACATCGGTATACACCCTGGTTGAAACAAATAGTGGATAATGTTTTCGATGTCTTCATTTTGTAACGTGACAAGTTGACGAGTCCTCCTACGCCATCCTTGCTGTCTGTCGACATCTTTGATTCCGCTGCAACGACAGTAGGACTGATGCCAACCACAGGCGTGTATGAGGTGGACGTGGGGCCTGGAGGTGGAGTTGGCGCCGGCAGGATGGAATGCAGCGAACAAGATGTGGTTTGTTCTGTGTTTTCGATTGGGAAGGGTCAATTCTTCGTAAAATTGAATCAACCACTGAGTCAGCTCCTTCCTCATCTTGTACGGGAATAGAATCATGGATAAGGACTTTCTTGTTTCGTCCGATTCTATTAAATCCTGTAATGATGCATTGCAATATTGTGTGGTAGCTTGGATTCGACCCCAAAATGACATCAGTTTGAACAGTACCTTCTTCTGTGGTTCTCCCATTCGTTTCTCGTTCTTGAAGGCATGGTACGCTTTGGAATAATTCGATATTGGTATTGGATTTTCGTTCATCATTAATAACATTAACAGGGCCGAACAATTGTCTTCCTTCTTCCTGTCCAGCTCCTTCACATGATTGGCTACGAATTGGGCTCCGTCTACATTGTCCGGTCCTATTTCCTGAACATCCTTCTTCAGTGCCATTTCCATCCATTCTTTGTAGTCCAGATCTGAATAATCGTTCGTAGGCGTTTGGTGTTCTTCGTCTGAGCTGTCACTGATGTCCAGTGTCTGTACGAACACCTGCAGTTCTGTATTGTCAATAGGTTCAAGACGTGCCAACTTCGCCGGTTCAGATGGTCCCGGTCCTTCCTTCCTTTTACCTATCTTCTTTGACTTCTTGATTATGCTCTGTGGAGGTGCTTCTTTTAACTAAGTATGTCTGAGGAACATCAGTCAGACGACCTTCTCGTGTTATGAATAGCTGAGGCATGTATCAATAGTAAGTCATACAGCTTTATATAAGCGCGGCGGCAGTGTAATTATCTCGAGCACAATAACAAATGTCACGTGTACTAACACGAAGTCGCACTAGAGTAGGAATGACGTCCACCGTCCTCCTCGCATATTGGGACTGCACTGATTACTTGCCCATGACCCCATAGGGTCATTCATTCATTCTCCCAGTCCTTCCCGCATCGTCTCTCGCATTATTAATTGTTTTCATCATCAATTACGAAGCAAACGGATTATTGTAAATCTAAATTAAAAATTAATACACCTAAATCTAATCTATAGAACCTAATCTATACCTAATCTATAATCTATATCATATCTAATCTCTAAAACCTACTCTATAATCAATAATAATTAATCAATATAAAATAATCAATGCAAAATAAACAATATATTTATTTTGCATTGATTATTTTATATTGATTAATTATTATTGATTATAGATTAGGTTTTAGAGATTTTATTTATTTTGCATTGATTATTTTATATTGATTAATTATTATTGATTATAGATTAGGTTTTAGAGATTAGATATGATATATATATTATAGATTAGGTTCTATAGATTAGATTTAGGTGTATTAATTTTTAATTTAGATTTACAATAATCCGTTTGCTTCATAATTGATGATGAAAACAATTAATAATGCGAGAGACGATGCGGGAAGAACAGGGAGAATGAATGAATGACCCTATGGGGTCATGGGCAAGTAATCAGTGCAGTCCCAATATGCGAGGAGGACGGTGGACGTCATTCAACCGTATACTATATGTAACCTTGAATCGTAGATATAAAAACGTATAAAGGCGAAACGATCAGTGATGTCTTAGTTACCGTTCCACCGTTACATAGGTCCCGGCAACCCTGTTGACAATGGTTTACCTATTGATGAAGACGATAGAATCGCCGCGCTTCATGATATCAGATACCACAACGCCTCAAGCTCACAGGATATACGTGATTCAGACAGAGAGGCGATCAGCCTATTTGGTGGCGATTTTGCAAGGACTGGCAACTGGCATAGCCTTGTCGGTGCCTTGGGCCTCACTGGGAAGTACATTGCTGAGTCTGTGGTCGGAGTTCAGTATCCAGGCACAACAACTGGTGAAGGATCTTTTGGACAACACGTTAACGAGCAATTCGGACGTTTGTTATCTACAGGATCAACCGTAAAACCTAACAATGACAAGCTGGAAACACCACCCACAACCCCTCAGAATAAAAGGAAGATGGCTGATGACGAACTGGACGATCAGATGGTACAAGACCAAGGCACTACAACATCATCAGGAAAAACAGGTGGTGGAGGTACTACTAATGCTATTGCGGGAACTATACACGCTCCTATATCACAGTTTAAAAGAGGCAAACTAACATTCATGCATTCAAGATTAATGTACTCATATGGTTACCAGTATAAGACAATACAAGCAGTAGAACCTATAGAAGAAGGAGGAAAACAGTTATTAGTATGTACGCCATACGCTAGGATACCTTGTCACGCCTTACCATTTTATTTAACTAGAGCAAAGTTTAATAATTTACATATAGGAACTGAAGGTAGAAGATTTATATGTACAGTAAATCCACTTGGCTTTAGGACTCTGTTTATAACAAACAGTGCCGGTATAAACAGTGTTAACTCAAGTCTAATGGTTCATGGTGTTTACGTTCATGGATTGCGGCCTCACACTCGCACCTCTGGCTGCATCTGGGCAGTTAAATCCGGCCGAATCGATGTTTCTCACCGAGGTTACTGAGCGGGAGGTGTCGGGGCCGATTTGCGATCTGAAGGCAAACAAATCTGCTGATATCAATGGCATGTCGACATAGCTTCTGAAAAACTGCCAAAGTGGCATCGTGGGCCCCCTCACTCAATAAATTAATCTTTCATTCAAAACAGGCATCTTTCAAAATTCTCTCAAGGTTGCAAAAGTGATTCCTATCTTCAAAAAGGGAGATTCACGGCAACCAAACAATTATAGGCCTATCTCCATCTAGCCGGTGCTAAGCAAAGTTTTTCAAAAACTTTTCATGCGCAGGATGCTAAATTTCTTTGAATGACTCAAAATTTTGTCAAAAAACTAGTTTAGTTTTCAGAAAGGTAAATGAACTGTCGACGCAATCATCCACTTAGTGGA